>JAPYZU010000224.1:0-34844 GCA_030523005.1 Tryphoninae sp. B BG-2022a | reverse complement strand
TTTCCCGAGCATTGGCTGTTAGGGCAGGAGTGGGCGGCTCCAACGTTTTTCGACGCGCTCTGATTGGGCAAACTTAAAAAAATGTATATCTCGTAAACTATTAAAAATATCCCCAATGTATATTTGCAACTTTTGTTTGTAATGATCCCATCTACCCTAGAGTAAAGTCTGTGACAACTTATGAAATTCACCCTATTAAGCGTAATTATGGATTAATACGGGGATTGAGTCTCTGCGTGGCATTGACTCAGCGGCGTGCATTATATAGTGTAGAGCCGGTGCTCGGTTCTCTCCACGAGCCAATATGGAATGTGGAGGCCATGGATGGATCGGAGGATGAATGTGGGCCTATATGCGATTGAGCCTTGCGAGCGAGCCAACTCGTTGCTCGGTTTTAATTCGCTTCAATCGTGACGTTACGTCCCCTTCCTTCCGCCACGACAAGAGACCCGGAGAGCTTCGAACGTCCGGATGCGAGTTTAACTCTCTCGTTGTCGTCATCGTCGCCCGTCATCAACTTTGATCGTATCGAGGCGTGTCGAAAAAAAAATCATAACGTATGAGACGTCGGTATTCACAAAAAGTGCGCAAATATTCTGTAACTCTTACACTTATTTATAATCTACGAGACATGCGTGTGGTTGCGAGAAAGTGGAATTTTTGTTTATCAGCGCCATCTCTCGGCGAGTCGTGGCAACGCGTGAGAGTCTTCGGTATAGTAGGTAGTTCGTACCTACTGGCGCCACCGTCGCGCCACTGGCGTCGAGCGCAGTCGTTGCCAGGCGCAGCTTCGCTCCACACGCCACTTTACAAATCCTGTCTTTTTCTCTATTAAATGCTCTCCGGTATTCTCAGTATTTTTCCAGATTGCCGTCGATGCGAGACACCCACATGCTCTGGTGTCTAAAATCAGAACGGGATTATTAATTGAATGAGAATTGTGCGACGAGCTGTATTCGTCATTCCTGCACATTTTGCTTCCAGCGAAAATTAACTAATAATACAAAAAGAGAGAGACGGAGAACGGATATATTAGAAGTTCCGGTGAATACGCGGTAATAAAACTTAATATCGTTCTTTATATTCTCGCCTACTTGTACACTCGTTTGAGAGCCTTCCAGCTCTCGAAATTCAGCGAATCGGTATTGCAAAAGTTATTTGAACAAAAATGACACCAAATTGTTGAATATATCTTTAACAAAAAAAAAATATGGAAGTCTGAAGTTATTTTTAAAATTTGATTAAGGCTATCTTGGATCCTTTCCTATTATTATTTTGAAAATATTAATGGGAGTGAAGCCCTAGCAAACTAGTTGGAAATCTTAATCCAACTGCAAACCATGCATGAATTTATGCAAATGGAAATTTCCACATTGTTTATCTCTAATTTTTCCCTCCATGAAGCTTTCATCAACCAGAAAGTCAAAATTGAGAAACTTCTTCACAGAAGATGGGATCTGTGTAAACAAAGAAAATTAGGAGAAAGCAATTAGGTCGTTCACGACATAACGTTAATTCAACTGAGATAAGGATGAATGACTCAGTTTTAACATCATCCACAAATTAGAAGGGCAGCTTTAAATTTTCACTTTAATATCCGCGTTAATGAGAGCGAACATCATTGCCCCTTGACCTTGGCGCCAGACTCTTCAACTAAGAACAGCTGATGCGTATTATATGATAAATAACACGAAACGTTACCTCCGAGTCCCATAATGAAAATTTTTCATCCGATCCGAAATAGGAATGGCTGTGTCTCGTTGATCCTCTTACCTTAATGAGAAAAGGGGGCGAGGTCAAAGATGCGCGCCACCCGTATTCACGAGGATTGCCACAGAGACGGAAAGGAAACGAAACAAAAAAAGAAATAAAATCCGTATAACCTGGCTGGAATAAAGTGGATAGTCCACGTTGAAGATACAGAGTGTAAATGGAAGAGAGCCCTGGGTGCCAGTTTCATTGTCGTCATCATCGTTGTCTACGACATCCAGGGTCTTTGATAATATTTTCTTTTCCATTACTTTCCTTCCCACGGAGCAAAAATTACCTTTCTTCATTTTTATACTTAAAATAATAATTATCTTTTATCTCAAATTATTGAGTTGCATATGAACTTTGCAAGTATCTAATCGATTAAGAAATATTCATTGTAGTGATAAAAATAAGTCGAATCAAACTGGATCTATTATTTGATTTGATTGATTATTCGTTGAGTGAAGCTACTACTATCGAATACTATATGTTGTATAATTTCCTCGTAGACGAATAATCAAGTAGTCTCCTTTCTGAGATAAACGCAGTGAAAATAGCTTCAAGCACACTATATGCACCAAGTGTAAAGAGACGTTATTCGATCAAATATCACATTGTTCACGTTTCGACATAAAAGAAGTAGAAAATTTCGTTTCACAGTGTGATTGGCAATGCCCACATGTATTCGTTACTATGTACTTATGATATGTGGGCGTGCCGGTGTATATATACATGGACTTGTTTGGCTACTGCTGCTTATAACATTGTCTCGTAGCCATTGCTGTTGGCGTTCTATGAATGGAGGAGGCGGGTAATGTCGGATCAGCCGGCGAGCAAGGACGACTAATTATAGCCCGGTATCTCTTACGTATCCGCGCGCGGATCACCGGTGGTGTATATACATGAAACAGTCTCGTTTTCTAGCGTCATTTAGTTCCTTGCCTCCTCTTCGTCTTTTACTTTCCCTCTTCTCGAACCAGATAACAAACACACACTTATCAATTGCACTGTCGGTTCTATTGCCGCTAGTTACATCCTCGGTGACGCTACTGGGCCAATAATAAACACATTTCCGGTTGCACGAGGAAAAATAAGTTCTTTGAGGGATATCGATAATGTTAGGTTCGTTCTTGCCAACTATGATAGACTTGAGATTTATATTAAGTGCAGGCTAATTTATCAAGTATGGTTTTCAACTAGAAACATGTAAAGTCTATATTTTGTGGTGTATGTTTGAATCAAGAGTTTTAGAAATTTCTACAAAGGCACAGTTGTACGTTGATGATACTTGACTACGTTTATCTCGTTCATTTCCGGCTCTTCGTTTACAATGGATATCGCGTTCTTCATGTACACCTTATCGTACCTCAGGCTTATTGTTAGTCATCCTATGATGTAGACGTCCAACAATGAAAATTATTCGTAGAATTCGTCTTGTACAATCGAGGGTAGTGGTAGAGAGTTTTGCATTCTACAATATTATGCCGTGATATATGTGTCTTCTGATATAATCGGTTTATTAAAGATTCAAGTTTCGAAGGTACAAGTTCCCGTTCAATATGTGCACGTAAAATGTTAACTGTGTGTGGAAAATTATATATTTTTTAATTTTCTTATTATCAAGATCGATTCATACAGAGACGAAGAAATTTGGATATTGTGAAAATCAAGAATGAATGAATATTGATGAGAACAAATGAAATCACGCGAAGCTTCTTGACCATTTAAACGAGATAAATAATTAATCTAATAAAAATGCAAACGAACAAATTCCCAGGAATAAAAAAAGCTTAAATTTATAATCACAACTTTGTTTTATAATCGCATACAGAAGAATATTTTCAAACTCGTTGAGAAGTCGTGCGTTATAATGATGTGTGATGATGATAACATCACGTGTTTACAGAATTATTTGTTATAAGCGTGCCTTCGGGATGATCTGAGAGACATGATCCTCAAAAGTACTTCTCGAGATGAGTCTCTAGTTTGCTCGGATCGACGTTAGGTCCGTGACGCTCGACAACTTTGCCATCTTTGTCAACGATGAATTTTGTGAAATTCCATTTTATGAAATTTCCCAATGTACCGCCCTTTTCCTTCTTCAGATATTTCCATAATGGATGTGTATTTTCGCCGTTAACGTCGATCTTCTCGAAAAGGTCGAATTTCACTTTTTGACGATCAGCGAAACTGCATATGTCCTCGGGTGTACCAGGTTCTTGACCATTGAACTGATTACATGGGAATGCCAATATTCTGAGACCTGGAAAATAATTGTGCGCCATGAGTCTTTCATCGTTATTTATTTTTAATAGTACCAAGATCAACAACACCTTACCATTTGACTCTGCATATTTGTCGTACAACTCGTTAAGTTCTTTGTAATTTGTTGCGGTGAGACCGCATTTCGATGCCACGTTGACAATCAAACAAACGTGCCCTTTGTAGCTAAAATTCATAAGATAAATTAACATGTCTATTTTCCAACGAAAAGCTTAAATAAATTAACAAAGTTGTGTATTTAACGAACTTTGACATTGGTATAACTTCGCCCTTTATGGATGTCGCCTCTAAGTCATGAACCGAGGTTGCGGACTTGTAATCCTGGTTTCCACTCATGACTGCCAAAAGAATACGTCAAATTGTTATTAATCGATGTGGAAAAGTAAATACTTGTTCTTTTTTCAGACAATCTTAATATTTGAGGAAAAAACAGATCGATTGCTGTGTCTCTTGTTCCAATCGGTTATTTTTTGAGCTTTGTGATAAATCACCTACACTCAACCCCATGCAAGGCAATACATAGATACATGTATATCTGTTATGATATTTATATCAAAAGCGGTATAAACAATATTTACACAAATGGGCGTTATTCAACGATAAGAAAATGATTCAAAATACGTTTTAATTCCGGTTAAATTCTTTTTTTTTTATTCCAAATTATGAGAAAGAATTACAGCAGACTAGTTTGACTGGGGAAATCACAGATCGAATTCAGGACAAGCTTTAATATCTTTTCCTTTGGTGCGTACGTGCCTGTGAAACGTCGAACAATGTGTAGACCCCCCGGGACTATATATCTCAAAATGCGCATTCCTGTTTTTGCGTTTGGTTTGCTTTATTTTGGGAGAGTGTAACAATGTGCAAATCCTGAAATGTATCCATTTTTAGCAATCTTTGCCAACCTTATTCCAGTGTTGTGAAATTGTCTATTTCATTTCTATTGTTCTGCATTGGTCTGTTGCTCGCTGTTGTATTAAACGATATACACATGTAGCACAAGGCTAGAGCCATCAAGCTTTGCATACACATCACCGTTATGGACGTCGAATAATATCTAGACTTTTATGTCCTAATAAACATGTTCGATTACAAATGTCCGTTGAACAAAAAACAAAATAAATATTCGCAGTGTAAATCTATGGAAAATAGTTAATAAATCAGGAACCTCGTGCCCGTTTCAGTGCGTATGTCACATATCGGCCGAGCGTCGAGACTGCGGCGTTCGCCATCTGTCGGTCCGACGAGGAACTCGCCCTATGCGCCATTGAAATTTCTACAGTGCAACGATCTCTCTACTACGCCTTCCGTGCTTTCTCATTTCTCAACCGGCCAAAATATGCCATCTTGTATTTTATGAAAAAAGCTCGAACAACGGCTCCCCAATATCCGATACCATCACATGTGATTAAGTTCACTTACCCGCTAATTATTTGATCCTCTAGATACGTATATGTATGTATATATATAGATATTATGTACGTTGGATGAGTCGTAAAACTTGGAGACAAAACGAGACGTACCTCGCACTCTCGCAGACTGGTCGGCACTGAAGTGTCTGAGTCTGAGAGTGGGAACACCGCGGGGTATAGTCTTTCTGATGTGTGGGGCGATTCTATAACGGGTGGTCGCTTAAATATTTAACAAAGTTAACGTCGTGACACGGCAATTTTATATATCATAAAGTGCGGGAGTTCGTGAAACGACATGTGTCTACAGGTCGAGACTTTGGACCATCGAATCGAGTGCATTTGTATTTTTTGAGGAATACGTTTATTACAGAGAACATTCACGAATGTGGAGAATACGAATGTTTCCACGCGAATAGAGCGTGGAAAAAAACACGTTTGTCGAGGAGACTTACTGTAAAACGCTGACCTTGCGTACAATATTCATGATTGATACGCATTTGAGTTTGCTATGCGTCCTTTGCTAAGCAACGAAAGTTTGGTATTAATAGATGAGATTTCGAATCGATAGCTGTCGGACATATGCATCACCTGTATGTATCAATTAGCATGTCGAAGTGAACTACTTCATCACTTTCCATGTACGATCCAGTGTTGACTAATGATATTATTATCGTTACGCCTTCTCGTTCTATAGAATCGTAAACAATTTATAGTTCTCCTCCTTTTCAATTAACCCATCGACTCGACTTTTTCTTTTTGTTGTGTTTCAGAGATAGATATAAATCCCAAAATGGTCGTCTCATATATGAGCAGGGAAAATGGCAAATGGTTATTCTTCATCGATACTAATAATAAAAGAATTGACCTTCTGGAAGGTCACCCGGACAATCACCCCGTTCAGACAAGAATATAAACAGAAATATGCACAGTCTGCAAACAAAGTATAACGTACACAGTTATTTACATTATTGTTATCGCAGTAGTCTTTAAAAGCAAAAGGCTTAAGAAGCTTTCGTGTATAAAGTTCTAATCAGTCTGAACAAAATCAATCATGTTAGAGATACTATGAATATGGATTGTAAAAGATAGCAAGAAGTTATCATTCGAGAAGTTGAACGAACAATATTTATTTAACATATTTTGTATTTTAAAAGCGGAACCTGAGTTTTGAAAAAATATTAATTACTAATATTTATAATTACGTATTATTTTTCAACTGTGTAATGATATTTTGGATATGTGCATAATGCTTACTTAATTTTTAATAAATGCTTGACTATGAAGGGAGTAATCGCTGGGATGATGGCAATTTCACAATGCCAAATCGATAAAGTTATTTATGACAGCCATTAGAGATTATAGCCTTTGCTTTTACGGCAACATTATTGTTTATTATTCAAGGTTGATAAGGCATTTGTTATTGTGCACTTTCGTTCGAAAGACTTGTGCATCAATAATTACACCAAAATGCACACCGTATAGCAATGAATTCAATTTAACTGCGACTGTTGCGCTATCAGTAGCCACGCTCGCAACAAATAAAATAAAAGAGTTAATTTTACAAATTATTACATCATAATATAACAGGGTAGTAGCGAGTTAGTTCCTAAATAGCAAAGTACACTGTAAGAAATAAAACATTTAAAGATAAATATTTCAAACGTTCTATTATACTCGTTATTTTCTTATTCACTTATATGTTTAAATTATTTTCAGCACCCTCGTCCCGTGGAAAATATTCAGGCACGAGCTTAATCAGGTGCATCCAATTAGTTCGGGACTACAGGCGATGGCATTGAAATCCACGATAGACCTCACCTGCAACGATTACATTTCCAACTTCGAGTTCGACGTATTCACGAGGTAAAATATCCATTTGCAAAATAGGCTGGGCATTAATAACAAAGGCACACTGAAATACAATATTTATTTAAAAGAACGAAAGAATTTTAAAGAGAACAAATATGTTTAAAAATCTCGGTTATAAATAAGTTCTTAATATGCAGTCTTATACCGTACATTACATTTGTTCACAGATTGTTCCAACCGTGGTCGACATTACTTCGAAATTGGAAGATCCTCGCAGTCACGCATCCCGGTTACGTTGCTTTTTTAACGTATGACGAGGTGAAGGCACGTTTGCAAAAATATTGTATCACGAAGCCTGGAAGTTACGTTTTTCGATTAAGCTGTACAAGATTGGGCCAATGGGCAATCGGCTATGTCACATCGGATGGTGATATACTCCAAACGATACCACACAATAAGAGCCTCTGCCAGGCGTTGCTAGATGGTTATCGGGAAGGATTGTGAGTATTGTGGAAAAACGAGGATTCGAATAAAAAAAAGAAATTCCTCATTCTGATATAAACGAGCTACCATTTAGCGAGATAGAATCTAAACGTTACCAACATTCAAATTTTCAGCTATCTCTATCCGGATGGCCGCAACATAAATCCCGACTTAACGTGGGCCGTCCAACCGACTCCGGAGGAACACATCAAAGTAACGGCCGAACAATACGAACTGTATTGCGAAATGGGTAGTACGTTTCAATTGTGCAAAATATGCGCCGAACACGACAAGGATGTGAGAATAGAGCCCTGCGGTCATCTACTTTGTACTCCATGTCTCACAGCTTGGCAGGTAGCAGTATTTACTTCAACTTTGCATATGGTCGATAGTTTACGGTGAGATTAAACTTTAGAGAGAACGGGTTGAAAGCAAGAGAGCGAGGTCTCGAAGGCTTTTTCCGAGTCAGGTGGATACGATGAAATAGAGCAAAGTAATGCAGCGCTCACTCGGTCACTATTATGAATACGGGACGCTGGAGACTATCACGTATGTGTATAAAGAGAGGTAGTGAAAGAGAGAGAGAGAGAGAGAGAGAGAGAACGCGAATGAGGCCAACAATTTTACACCACTCCACCCTCCTCTCTGAATCTAGGTTGCTTCTAGCATCATTAAAGTTTGTACAAATAGAGGCTCGAGTGTGCCCCGGTACGCCTGATACGTAACGGTAGCATAAATGTGACGTGAATAACGTTCGAGGGTAGTTTCTTCGCTTGGCTTCCAAGGTAAAATACACGAGCGACCCGGTGTCGTATCGACAGAATTGAGGAGTGTCGATTTCATTCTAAACCCAGTACATTTTTATCGTGTTTCGCCGTACTTTAATGTCGGTAAAATTTTATTGCCTCGGAGAAACCAGAAGGGTATTCTAAAAATCAAAAGCCGCAGTAGTATCTAGACTTCAAGTTGTTGAAAACAAATATGAGTTACTTACCTTTTACTTCGTGTTGTTGTATGACCTAATAATTTCTTCAATAGTCTCACGATCAATCAAATTCTTTATCATCACTATAAGTATTATTATTTTTCAAACCCTCTTGTTTTTATATTGGACATTTGATATTTTTCGTTGGGCACATGTGTAACATAGTGATGTTATCAAACGTTAACATAATTTAGTTATCGAGTTTTATTGATCAGTGCATAGTAGACTCGCTTTGTGTATATCTCATTATTTTTTCAGTCGTGTGAATTGCACACTGTGTTATGTCAAATATAGTTCTATTAAACACTGACCGTTGTGTAAAAACTTGACCGGTAAATTTTTGTTCATTGTTCAACGCCATCTAACTTCGTGAAACTTTAGGAAACGTAGGAAAAGCATAGGAATATCCTAAAATAAATATCATACGTGTGTTATATTTTCTCACTGTCGCATCGTTTCGAAATATTGACGATTGGATAAATTATTATTACAGGATTCGGAGGGTCAAGGTTGCCCCTTCTGTCGAGCCGAGATCAAGGGCACCGAACAGATCGTGGTAGATCCTTTCGATCCGCGAAGAACTCATCGGCCTGGTGCTCACTCGGCATCGGCGAGTAACGCGTCGACCCCTACGCGGGATCTCGATCCTGACACCGAGGTATCCGACTAGGAGTAGCATCTACCACCCTTCTCCATTATCAAAACACGTGCCCTATGTATAGTGACCTCGTAGGTATATGTGCCTCATTCTTTTTTTCTTGACAATGCCACATTGCCAATTTTCTCCAATATTTTTTTTTCGTCATTTTATTATCACTGATCACCGAATCGCATCGTCATCGTGTCATCGTTATCAACGTGTCATCGTCAAATTGTTTATGCATCGTCCACACGCCAGTTTTTATAAGTTCCAATCGCATCAAGATATATCGCATAAAACGTTTGTTTTTCATGTTTCCCTGTAGAATCTTAATATTCGCAATTTATTCAATAGTTGGTCTTATCGCTCGCATCTTCACGAACCGCGTTTCGCATCGATCTTTTCTTGGTTCCTTTTTTTTCTCGAACTTATCGTCCACCCTTTCTCCCGAGTATATCACGAATAGGACCCATAATGGAATAAGGTAGGTTTTTTGCTTTTGTGCATTCCAAGCTATTTCAACATCAGCTTGTATGAGCTATCGTCCGCATTTTTTTCTTCATCCTAATGATATACGAGTTTTCATAGAGTTTATCGCTTGGCGACCACGACAATGGCCGACTAACACCGATTTATTATTTATTTTTAAAGAATATTTTCCTTTCACATTTTGTTTATTTGTATATTGCGAGTATTCGTTGAGTATCGAGTCGACTCCTTGCGAATAAAAGAAAAATCACCGTTCCCACCGAGTAGGGAATTCGGACAAGTTGTAACAGAAAGAATGGCGCTAACGGATTTGGAAATATCCTCGATCGATCGATCGATATTGGCCTAACCCTCGGTATCCGTGTTTCCATATAATATCGTGTGACGTGTGACAAATTAGTGCTAGAAGTATCGATCGATTTAGATAAGATGTTTGACGATCGGCGACTGACGAATGTATCAACGACGTTAAAAATTATATGCAGTTATGTATAGTCGGAGGTTTTGAAAAAATCTGCCCTATTACCGTCTGCGTCGATGGAATTTGTAGATTGGATAAAGTTGACTTTATCCAAAAATCTTTGAACTGCAACTGCAATAAAATAAATTAGACATTTTTCTACTTTAATTTTGTTACAGAAATTCGTGTTGTCTAGTTAGAATATCTGCTTTCCCCCCTGAAGGTCCCGGTTCAAAACAACATTAAATACACGAATGTGTTTGTTTTTATTTTCTAATAATTTTTTTGTCGGAATATAAATCCTGGCTTTGCGGTGTAAAAGTTGGATCGCTCAATCATCAGGCAATGTGGGACAATCATGTTCGTTTATCTTTAACGCAAAATAATTAATAATTGTTCTACAAAGGATCATACGTTGACTGTGAAACGTCTTTGTCAGTTAATTTGACCGATACTTGTTAGCACCAATGATTGTCAAACAAGCTACGATACGATAGATATGATAAATGACGATAACTCATCGTCAAATGTTCGTCAATAGGAGACGCATAAACTGCGGCAATGAGAAACTATAGTTAATTAAATAATTTATGAGATATATTACATAAGTATTACTCGGAACTTAGGACACAAAAAAAGTGTTCGGAATATTTGGAGTCCAACTCCGCGCAAGATTGTTATGTTATTTTATGCCAGTATATAAAGCTTCTGTGTAAGAAAATTTTCGCAAACAAAATGCGTACGTATTCTCTCTCTGACTAGACGAGACTATAAAAACGATAAACGACGTAATTGGGAGAGCGTTAATTTAGCCCGAACCAAATTATTTGGTTTGTTAGTTCTTTTTTTGTATCATCAACGATCAGAAAACGTGCAACGTAACGCAAATTGAATGGAAAGAAAGAATATATTTCTTTTTGTACAAAAGATAATTGATATTCGAAAACGAGCGCTGTTTTATTTCAGTGTTTCATTGTAAACATTTGCATTAAATGTTAATGTGTATCAAAAGAAAATGAATGAAGATAATGCCAGATAAATAATGTGAGTATTTTGTAGCAGCATTCCGGATGTGTACGTAGATTACATATCAGTGCGTATAATTGTTAATTAAGAAGAAGAGGGAAAAAGATCTAGTTTTGTTTTTGTTCGTGGTTGGCATATCAAGGAGAGAAAAGAAAAGAAAATACGTTAAGGCGAAAGTGTGATTTGAATTGTCGAATGATAATCCATAATATGCTGTGCGTGTCGCCATTGTCTCAACGCAACAGTTTAGGATTTGAAGCTGCGTGAGCTGCGAGCTCTTAGTATTATAACAAACAAAAAGAGAAAGAGACGTTCGTCGTCTATTTCAGCTTGCGGGTGGAAAACAAAAATACATAATTCTTCATAATTATCCCTGAGGTCGGCAGTATCGTCAATATCCGATTGATAGAAAGACAAAAACACACGTACACATACACAAACACACATAGACAAAAAGAAACAAAAATGCTGTTTATACATACAGCCTCAGGTTCTTCCTTGCTGCCCGTCAGTCATGGCGACTTTAGATATATTTAGTAAACTTTATTCTAGTGTACATGGTTTTTTTTTTACTTATTGTAAAATATTAGGCATTTGAAGACAATTTTTTGAAATAAAATTATATATTATCTTATGATTATATTGAGTTCCTTCTGCACTTCTGTACACGCTCCTTTTTGCTGAATATACTTTCGTCTTGTTTTCTTAATTCTTTTTCGTTTAAGTTATATTTTTGTACTTTTTAAAAAATTGTTTAATATCTGGCCAGTGCGCATAACTATTGCCGGCCTATTGCGACTCTGTCGACGGGAATTATGAATTTGTCATGTACGGTGGTGTTTTCATATTGCCTGCATGAAACGTTTCGTGGTATATGTTGATTTTTTTTTATTATTTATTTATTTATTTATTTTTTGTTTCTATCAATATTTCATAATGTTGTCCACTGGGTCGAATGCTCTGCCCGTTGCATGATATGACAGACTAATGTTCGGCAATGTACATAATGTGAATTTTCAATTTATTATTTGAGACAGATATCTGATGGATGGCAGGTAAGTGAATACAGACTGCATTATGGCAATTTGCTTTCCGCGCTTTTTTGGCGTACGTGCTTTGTTCGATGTTGGTGGGTTCTCGTTAGCCCGCGGCGACTAAAAAAATTATAATTATAATGTTCCATCGTCGCCCGAAGCTTCATCCGCCCGTTTATCACTTGACGTTATCCGATTCGTGAGACATTATACGTTAAAATAAATATATATTTACCATGAAACATAACAAGATCCGGATTATGAATTTTATACGATTGATGATGTTGTAGGACATGATGGAACGGTGCAACGGTAATTGTGGCCCAATGTGCGACGATTCCGACGACGAGGAAGATTCGAGTCCTATGAGCTCGCCGGTTCCACCCAGAGTGCCAAGAATCGTTCCTACTCTTCCACCAAGACGACCATCGCCGTCACCAACACCGCCAGGAAGTCACACGAGAAACAGTCGACATCTGACAGTGCCCAAAGAAAATGCTCCTCCACCACCTGCTGTAACTGTGATACTCTCATCGAGTGAGAATCATCAGAATAATAAAGGTATGACAATGAGATACCGAGCTCATTCTCCGTTTGGTTACCTCTGCGTTCCCTTGTTTCTAACGTTACTCATGAGTAATTAATACAGAAGATGAAACCTTTGGGAGAAATGGAGTTAAGCATGTACAAAACACTTTAAGATGAATTAACTATTTATTTGTGTTAAATAGCAAACACGGAAGCGAGATACGACATGCTGCACAGAGCATCGTCACCTTCGCCAGTTCCACCTGCGGTGGTACGACCGCACGTTCGTCCTCATCAACGTGCACCACCGGCACTTCCAGAAAAATCGAGTCGTCAATCATCGACGCAGCTGCAGACAGCTCCGAGAGTACCACCGGTTCCACCTCCACTTTCTGCACCAAGACCTCCCAAAACGATGAAGGAATCCTCCAGACAGGATCATCATTATGAGAATACAATAATCATCCAGGGTACGAAGCAGCACGTAGTGAAGAATATCAATTTGGAAATGAATCGCGCACATCTCACGGCTCTCATGAGAGAAAAGGAAGAAGCTGGTGGATCAATGGTTAAATCAGAAACTGCGGCATACGAAAATGTCAACGTCGAGCATATAGCAAGACTAACGGCCCTTGGATTCGAACGTGACGCCGTTGTCAGAGCACTCGGTATAACGAGAAACGACCTCGAAATGGCTTGCGATATTCTTCATGAATTTGCTACAAAGTCTTCTTGACCAGGTACACGTTTTTATAAGATAAATGTCATATCTGGTTTTTGATCAATCGTCATCAACTATCACCGAACGACAATTGGTTATTTGGCTCAAGCCAGTTCGCGTAGATTATCGTCCGATAGATAAGCACCAAATGTCGAACACGCAGCAAGAATGTAACTCGTCAATCAAGCTTAAAATACTCTTGATTTCCTGGGATTTTCTTCGCACAATGTTCTGGCTAATATTCATTGCAAGACGATACTTATACCTCTGCAAAATTGCAAGGTAACTACAGTCCTAGCTGAGACAAGTAACAATTTAGTACGATCATTCGACAATGACAAATTTAAATACACAAGAATGTGTTTTTATGACAGTGGATTGATACTTGAATCTTATGATAGTATAATAGAAGATTGAACGCTTACATTCCTGAAAAGATGTCAATTATAGATATGTCGAGAAGATGCGATTAAAATACAGGATAGAAATGTAGTTTACCCCAAGCTGTGTATAGGAACGTATTTGGTTTTTTCATAAAACTATAATCGTACGACAATTTTCATCGAATTATCAGGTCTAAATCAATATCGTAAGGTTCAGCGTGTTAAAGCCATATCATTCCCACATGATGTGAATCACGAAGTGTACCCGTGATAATAATACTTTAAGTCAATCGGAAGATCATGACTCACCCGTTTATTAAAAGGAAAAAAATGTTTTTACAGGCAGTCACGTGGATGTGTTGTGACCACCTGTACCTCCGAGGCGGTATCTTTAAGCAAAGCGATGACCATCACAACGACGATGACAACATCACCAAATTAACTTATCGCTATAAACTATCTTACGCCTTTCTATCATTCACTATGCCTGATTAAGTTTCCCCCAGAACTCTGAGCTGATTATTAGACTCAAGTGTAATCTCTGAAATTATAATCATTCAACCAAAACGTGTAACTTTGAGAGTAACGCTACATTACTTTACAAAGACAACCTTATTTTTGTGTACCGATATCATCTTATTGTCATTGAAATCAAGTAGTGCGGAGCACAATTCGGTGTCCATTCGTCGATACGCTTCCCAAAACAACTTATGTATTTATTTTCTCTCTGATAATCTGGGTTTTATCCGCACTTTAGTTGTCACACTTGAAATAGCACTTGAAATTCGTCGACACCTGAACGTATGATCGTTGCATTAGAGAATCAGGTGACTTTATCTTATACGTAGTATAATTGGGTCGCGAGCGAATTGTGCGGCGACGATTGCTTATTGATTTTTTAAATCTTTATTTTCTTTCGGACATACACACATGATATTTAATTTTGTATGCACCCTGACGATAGGTTGATTAACATTGAAATGTTATCTAGTACCTTGTATGTATATGAGATATTCTATGTCGTTATTCATTTCCAAAAACTCGACGACTCCACTCCATTAGTAATTTTATCAAAATATTACTTAAAATTTTAGAGTATATTTTCACACTCGAACACGGGATGAAAGAGTAGTCTGTGAAATTTGGAGCAACATCAAACCTGTAGTCATTTGAAAATAAAAATCTATTTCTGTAGTCTTATCAAAGGCAGCATTTTATGTTCTCTCGAAAATTCTGTAACAATGTTGTTTGTGATATAAACAGCTGAGAAAAGATATCGAAGAACTTCGAATAAGGCGTATCTCGCGGATAGGGTTGATGAAAAGGGTCGCAAAAAATTATCTAAACTCGATCTAGAGACTAGTAATAAGATGTAATGAAATTGTATAGTCATTTTTTTCGAAACAGTCTTGTTTTTGACCATTAACAAAAAAATTATACCGCATACGTATGTATGATAAACGTATACGATTATACATACATATGTCGATGAAACAACCAGCCAACTATGCAAAGAGGCCACATTTTTCTTCGTCATGTCATTATATTTATTTATTTTAGCGTATTCGTCAAATGTGATATTTATTTTTAACAGATGTGTATGTACAATCGTCCTAGGTCTCGTACGCATCTCTTTCAATTTTTCTTCATTATACTCGCGTGCTCAATCATAGTCCGACGAAAAAACCAAATCATTGATGCTGCAGTTTTGTGAAGAAACAATCGCCAATAACAAATGCAATTGCCCAGACTCAAGCACGAGTACATTTCGAGATGATAAATGACGAGTTTCGTCACGTTTGCTTTACTATCGATGATTGTTGCACAACATTTCCGACTGGTACGAATGTAATCATGATTTTATAATAATATTGTCAATTTATATTCATGAATTAACGACGCGAGATAAGATTGGTCGCTTGCCATTGACTATGAGTAGAAAATTTCCAAGCGAAGAGATTGAGATATGCGAATGTAACTAAACTTACTGCACTGTAAATACGAAATAACGAAACAGACAAAACTAATTTATTTAGATACGATGATTTTTCGTTTTTGTAATTGCGAGAAGGCACAGAACCAAACGACAAAGTAATGTGGTTCCAGTTGGTCCGGATACGTTTGAATTGACAAATACAAATTCATAATTCGCAGGGTCGATAATGCGACGATTGATTGTTTTTGTTTTGTCATGACCATGTAGAAACATCATTAATGTTAATCGAAAGGAGCACGATACTTTCGATACATTGTGCTCCGATAGAACATTTATATATTCTCCACTTTCATAAAATGAGCCGAGGAACGAAAAAGAAATGTTTGTGAGAGAGGTAGAAAGTGAGACAGAGAAATATAGTTGAAAAGAATTCAATCTTATCTTTATGCATTTTTATGAAAAGTAAAAAGAAAGAATTTGCTAAATTTGCAACGATATAAAAGAATATGAAAATAGGAACAATTCGAATACTAGAAATATAAAGAATTGTACTATCTTCTCGAGTGGCACGCTTCGCGTTAAGGAAACTACATCATATTTCCTCGTGGAAGAATCAATGCGTGTACAATGTGCATAAAATTCTTAACTCACTGTGGCACGTTGCAAAGATTAAAATGAAAATAAATTTTCAAAGAAATGAAAGCAAACCACGATCCTTAAATGTTTCATCTGTACACAGTTATGATAGCTATCCTATTTTTCTACATTTAATATTCGTGTTAGTGTATCCTGTACTTTTATCGTCGAGCGTTGTATGAGTGATTGATTCAAAGAAGAAAAAAAGAGAGAGTACAAGATCCGTGTCATTGGATCATCGAACAGCGACGGAAATCACGTTAATTCTCGTGACCAACAATAGGGTATATAACTTAACGAAATGAAAAATTACCTATGTGGTGCAATACGTAGTCTAAATAACTTCCTCGTTTATTTCTACCTCCGTCTGTCTGTACACATTATTTTCAATGAAATAATAAACGTTTATATAGAACATCCGACGGAACTTGAGCATAGTAAATAAAAAATCATTTCATTCTAGACTATGTTTTCCAATCATTAATATTTTCTTGAATATACTTTTCCGAATTATGACTATTTTTATATCTATTCTCGTCGTACACTACACCAAAGAATCTTTGATATTGGTTTATTTAAGTTAAATGTTTTTCGATAATAAATCAAATTTTTCATTAGCTATGTGCAGGCATTTCATAAAAACTGGAAAATTTCATAAAAATGTACATCATCGGTGCATCGAAAAGTGATGAACGAATAGCGGTCGGTGGTTTACTTACTTGTAAAATTGTAATCGAAATACCGAACCTGATTTGTAATTACAACAACTTGATTTTCATATTTGCATCAATAAATTGCATTTTATTTTCGCTGCTTAGTAGATAGCGTTTCGTACGAAGAGATTAAGATTGCGAAAAAGCTTGAAGTCAATAGTTTCCTAATTTAGACTTACACTTTTTCCAGATTTAATATGCTCCCGGTCGTGTGATATGTGATATGGGCTCTCATTCAATTACGTGATCAGATCTGATATTGATATTACCCATACCACATGTTAAGATTATTGCAGATGCGACATGATTGACACGTTTTTTGAGATTTGGATACATCACCACCACACTTCCACCACCACCACTACCACTATCATTATTTTCTTGGTTTACAAAAATATATGAAGCACGATTAGATTTATGAAAGTTCAGAAGACAAAGTGGTAGAGGGGCATTTTGTTTCCCCGTGTCGGAGAATAAAAGTATAAAGCTAGACCAATGTATCAAGCATTTTGTAACAGTCCAAGGAGTTCAGTAGATCGTTTGTGGCTAAGCGAATAACTCGCTCCCTAGTAAATATAGTTTATGCAAAATTGTGTTCAACTGTCACCTCAAGATGCCAATGAATGATGGTAACATGGTACGTGTCTAACAACTGATTATAAAAAACTCCTAAGATTCGTTTCGCTTCGTTGACCCATTCCTACAATAACGATTTTTACAAACTATTACAAGAGGTATAATTGAAATTATTATAGTTCCTAAATGACTATACGATATTAAATGTTTCTGGCTGTATTCGCGCTAATTTGAAAAATCTTCAACGTTGTTTTTTGTTGCATACACAAATTCTTACAAGAATTGTACTTGTGAAGCAAAGTTCAATTTCAAATTGCTATTTGAAGCAATTTCAAGTGAATTGTCCAACGATTAATTAATTGACGTGATTTTTACGTTTGATTAGTATAAAAGATATAAAAGATTCTAGGTAACATGTTTTGGCATAGCTGTATACCGTCAAGTAATGAAAGTTACAATTTTTATCGTATCCAGCAAATAGTTCTAATTTTTCAAATCGGATCAGAACGTCATTTCATTGTCGACAAAATGGAACTTCAAGATGAAACCTCCATAACATTTCATTTGTTGTATAACAGATTTCTAAGATTCGTTTCACTTTGTTGACCTATTCCTACAATAACGATGTTTACAAACTATTACAAGAGGTATAATTGAAATTGTTATAGTTCCTAAATCATTAAACGATATTAAATGTTTCTGGTTGTATTCACGCTAATTTGGAAAATCTTCAACGTTGTTTTTTGTTCCATATACAAATTGTTACAAGAATTGTACTTGTGAAGCAAGGTTCAATTTCAAATTGCTATTTGATGCAATTTCAAGTGAACTGTCCAGCGATTAATTAATTGACGTGATTTTTACGTTCGATCAGTATAAAAGATATAAAAGGTTCTAGGTAATATGTTTTGGCACCGCGGTATGCTGTTAAGTGATAAAAGTTACCATTTTTATCGTATGCAGCAAATAGTTCTAATTCTTTAGATCGGATCACATCGTCATTTCATTGTCGAAAAAATCCAACTTCAAGATGAATCCTCCATAACGTTCCATTTGTTTTTCAGTCGAATGTACGATGGGCGATCCTCGTAATCCTTGTATCTGCGACACAAATACTGGGAAATCCAATTCAGAATGGCTATAATCCCATTGAAGCGGTAGCTCTTCTGGATCCGGCAAAAGTTGTTTGCACGATTGAGGTAAAAATCTGTTTCTTATCATCATTCAAGAATCGGCCAAACTGTAAAGCAATTGCCACGTTAGGTTTTAATTCAAGTAATGTTATTCTTTCTAGACAACGAATTTGTGCCAACAATGTGCCAAAAAGACGAAGAGCGCCGTCGTTTATCCATGGTGCTGTGCCAATCACGAGGGTGTTCGCGAATGGTGCGAACACTACTTGCACTTTGGTTTGCCATAAACGATGGAGATAATATAATAATACCGTGATCCCGGCGACCAAGGCAATTGTACTTCATTGGCGATACGTATTTATCAAAAGACTATTGTGAGCGAGAGAGGAAGAAAAAGAGTGAACGTTGTCCTCAATCTCGATGTGCGTTGGAGAGCATTGGAAACAAATTTCATCATCGAGCTCTTTTTCAAACAGAGATTTTACTGTGATGTGTTTCGCGAGCCGTCAAACTCCCGGAATTTTCCCTATGTATATATGGATATTTGTGACGAACAAAATATTGTGACGATTGTAAAACATGATCTTGAATTTTAATAAAAAATAAATTATTGTCGAAGTTATTGTCAGACGCGTATGATTATACCTGCTGGATTACCACAGCGAGCGCAAACACATAATTCATAGCGCATTAATTGAAAGAGGTTGAGTAAACATTCGTGATTATACGCTCTTTGCCTCGGAGTATTAATTTTGCAAGTGACTATCTCGGTTATGTGCTATATGACCATTTAAAAACATTCGGTGATGGTTTCAGTCGGGTAATAACCGGGTCTATCGCCGGGGTCGTAGGAATCAGATGTGTACATTACATCTATGCATACGCGTCCATCACGTTCTTACAAGATCTGAAAATGTGGCATCACGAAACTAAATATAGAGCAAGTCCGGTTCAATTGAGACTTTGAGATTGTACCCCAGACGTTTTTTAATCAGTCATTCCAAGTTCACGTGCAGCATCATTTATCGATCAAGACGCAATTCTCGTGTACATGTAAACGTACACTTGAAAAGCATCTACATTTTTTCCTGTCGCTGTTTTATTTTTCATCCTCCGCCTCGATCAGCAACTATCTGGGAGCAGAAAATTCCATTCCGAGTTTTTCATATCGCGCCAATTCAGCGGCGCTCAAGGATGGCACAAGACCACGAGCAGCTTTAACGAAATCTTCGAGTTCCACCACAATCCCCTCTTGACAGTTAGTCATCAAAAGAGTCTCAGCGGTGTTATCGAGAGTTTGAAAATACCGGCGAACAGCAAAGAGCCAGGCATCCGAGCAAACGGCGTAAAGATCCGCTCCCGTCAAATTTTTTGGTAACTCATCAACGACTTCCTTCAGTTCATCGCCATTATTCTTCATTTTAAATCGACGCGTGACAGCTCTCAGAACACTCAATTGAGAATCATGGTCGTTGTAAATACCAACGTAGAGCATTTTGTCGAATCTGCCGGGTCTCAGGAGAGCCGGGTCTATGAGATCGAGACGATTCGTAGCTGCTATGATGTATATATTCCCGGAACTCTCGAGACCGTCCATTTCTGCGAGGAGCTGGGATACAACCCGATCCATAACACCACCGCTATCGCCGCTACGCCCGCGATTTGGCGCTAGAGAATCGAGTTCGTCGAAGAATATTACGCAAGGCGCGGCGGCACGAGCTCTCTCGAACACTGCAATAACAAATAAATGATGCAATCACTCGTCCTTCCAATAAACGACATACTAAACCATTTCGTTCGACATACCTTGCCTGATATTTTTTTCGCTTTGCCCCACGTACATGTTCAACAATTCGGGTCCCTTGACCGACATAAAATGAAGTTGGCACTCGGTTGCTACAGCTTTGGCGAGTAGTGTTTTTCCTGTACCCGGTGGACCGTGCAATAGAAGACCCGATCTACCTAAGCCGACGGCGTTCAACATTGGCAATTCGATACGACGCTTTATTTCGTGTTTCAGACTCGCCAGACCACCGATATCCTCCCAGTAGACTTTCGGTATGCGTGGTGCTCCGACTCGATCAGAAAACAAAGATTCCATTAAATCTGTTAGACATCAGAAATTTGGAATATTTTTTATTTCTCGGAGAAGATCTAACTGTGGATGTACTATATCAACTACCACTTACCGCAAGCATTGGCGAAATCATTGTCGCTTAAGGTCAATGGAGTATTTTGTTTTTCTGTTGGCCGAGATTTATAAACAATAGTCGCTGCTTGTATCACTAAAGCTTCCAAATCGGCAAATACAAAGTCAGAGATCGAACTTGCAACCGTCATTAAGTTTCCTTGGTGATCAAGTCCTTTGCTCTTGAGAAGCCACGATAGAGTGTCAGCCCTTTGAGACTGATTTGGATGATCAATAGATATCGTCTCGATAAACAGTCGTTCCATATCAGCTTCGAGCTCGTCGTTTTCTAATGTTGCTATTACAATCACTGGATATTCCGATGTTTTCTCATTTAGTTTCTGAAGCTCCGTACCGAATGTGCATATGATTCTCTCGTCTTTTTTACCTTCGCTATTTTTACCGAAAATCTGTAATCAATGAGATTTATCGAATTGTGAGGTCATAATGAAACTGTGCAATACTTTGCAATGTTACAAACTTACCTGAATATTACTTAATCTTAGAATACAGGGAACGCTCGTTCGAGCATTCTGCAGAGCTATACGCAGTTTCACTTCTGTTTGCGCTGCTGACGCACACTGTATTTCTGAAAAATCAACGTTCAGCAAATTGAAACCGTTTCTCTTTGCAAGACAGTTGATGAGCTTGTATTTTCCGCTTCCTGGAGGCCCCTTAACAAGAAAAACGGGTTTGATCTTCATTTGGACATCTGTAATACGAATAATGTGTTTGTGATTGCTTATAGGAATGTTGGTGCGCTGTGCACTTGTAAGCTTAGCGATCAATTATTCGTATCTTGCAACTCATCTGTGATACAGCGCTGCAAGACTCACTATACCTTTTGTCTTATAACACTTAGCAAAATCGTATTAGACTCTTGAAAGGTTTCAAAGCCTTTTAAAAAACAATCAAAAAATATTGTTCAATCTACCTTTCTGACGAAATGGCGACAGGCAGGCTTGAAGGGATGACAGTGGCGCATCCAACAAAGGTGGACAATTGTTGAGTGAACACATTTCAATTTGAAGATACATGGGCAAATCTTCTTGTATTGGGATAGATTCTCGAAACTCAGGAGGAAGATAGGCAAATATATCTGCTAATTGAGAAAGGCTAGTTTCTCCCTTCACGATGTAACAACCTCTGGCTGTACTTTCAACTGAATTATCACGCTTGACTCCGAGAGACTCGACTCTGAAGTACACTTTTCTTGGCCCAAGGCTTGCCGATGAATAAAAATAATCTGGACCATAAGTTTTTACATCTACACAAAAGACAGATTTCTTCTGTGTGTAACGAGGCACTCTGAAGTATGTTGTTAGCAGAGTATCAATCAAACTGCTTGAACAATCATGGGGATTCGCTATCATTGATATATTTGCTGTAGCAGCATTTAGAGGGATTTCATCTTTGTCTGCTGGGACTGTAATAAACAAAGATGGTTTTGTAGTTATTCCATAGTTATTGTCATCTCATGCTTGTATACTCACTTACAAAGTATGATTGATCCTCCATTGCATGACCCAATGCATGCACCATGTTGAATACTGTTGTTTCGGACAATATGATCCGACCATTCTCACAATTATCATAAGGCACCATCAAGAATTTATACTTTCTGTGTGATATCTTTGAACACACGTAATGCCAGGTAGGGCTTGCATACCCTGTTTTACCCTGCATATCATCAGTTTTGCCCAGTGCGCAACATTCATAGTCCACATAATGTTCCGACGATAAATGGTTAAATTGCTTTGCCAATTTTGCGAAAACATCGTCAGAGAGACGTTCAATAGATGGTTGGTTTCTCATAAACCTATTGAGTCTGAGTTTCGCGTATCTCATGAAAACCCAAATAATTGGGTAATAAGGGTTGTTGCGCAAAAATGTTTTGGTCAGTGAAAGTATACATTGCAAATTATACAACTGTCGGTTCATGATCACACTTTAACTGTGTATTCTTGTTTATTGCTCAAATACAAACTATCTGCAGAATTGTGTTTACGAGATAAAATTTGATTACATACGGCCAGTGTCCTATTTGTAGAAGGAATATAAATACAAAATTGCCGTCCACTGCTGGTTCAAGGTTATGCCAAGATTATTTCACTTTGCTTTCCCAAAATGTCTACATAGTTTATAAATTAACGGCCGTCTATGGTATCACCGGAGTAAGTTGAAAGGTGAAGCGCACCATCTTCAATGATATTGTACTGTTCAATGAAGTAAACATTGATGTTGGGTTAGGTTAGTTAACCCACGTGAGCACGAACATAACCTAACCCAAGTTTCATTCTTCAGTTGAGAGCGATCATCCTAATTATAAAGCATAAGTTTACCGGTACACAAAAGCAATGTGCGATCTTATGAATTGAAAGATACACGAAAATAATAGCATGACAGTCCCTAGTAAGGTAAAACCGAGCAACGACGATATCGAGGACCCGGTTGAACGCATGTTGAAGAAGACTGGTTGTATGGAATTGCATTACGAAGTTCAAGTACGAAATTCAATCAGTCAGTTTAACCTATTCGAGTTAGAAAGTAAAACCAATAACACAAATCTAACTTGCTCATCTGATATTAGCGAAGTTTCAGATATAATTGACCTTCCGATTTTCAGACGCGCCCACTTATAGATAAAAATGCATTTTGGACGATATATGCTTTTGTCGATAAAAATTGATTATAACATGTTCTACAATAGTTATATTTTGCTTCTATTTTCCAGTAAAGTGTGTCTGTATAAACGCAGCAAATAATTGTCCCCAGGAGTGCATAGCTGAAACTCAAGATTGGCGAAAGTGCCAGGTGCAAGTAAATAAATTTAAGGAGTGTATGGCAGTTTACCAGGCGAAACGAGAAGCTACTTACAAATAAATACCATGGGCTCCCTGATACAAACCATAAAGTTGTTGTTCACAAGTGCACTGGTCAAAGATGAATGCAAAATGGTTTTGGTTGTAAGGACAGATATACCAATGGGCAAAGGAAAGGTTGCTTCTCAGTGCGCACATGCCGCTCTAGAATGTTATCGTCGAGCTTCATCTGGTAGAAACAGCAAACCAGTGCTCAATGCTTGGTTGCTTATGGGTCAACCAAAGATAGTCGTACAAATATCAGGAGAAAACGAATTGTTGAATCTTGCCAGAGGTGCTGCAAAAGTCAATCTTGTCACTGCAATTATAAAGGATGCAGGCAGAACACAAGTGAAATCCAATACAACAACGGTACTGGGTATCGGACCAGGTCCTAAGTCAATCATCGATGATTTAACTTCCAACCTCAAACTGCTGTAAATTAATAAAACTATCCTACGTTTCGTACCAACAAATAAATCAAAAAAAGAACCAAGTATTCTTACATCTTTTCTTTATACATATGTACATCCTGAGTCTCAATCACGACTTTGTTTATTCAAATTGTAAAACAAATTGAAATGAACACGTGTAGAATGTAGAATTTTTTGTGGCTAAGGTTAATCTACGCCTATTTCTACAAAATGGACATTGTTCAACTAATCGATTATCGTTTTCGTTCTTTTTTTACATTAATGAGGTTCAGTATAAAGATATATATTATATCGTATCGGCAAATTTCGAATTGGGATTCGAATCACGAGTGCGTAATCTCAAAACGTTGCAAATATCATACGAGGATAATCCTGTGTCGAGGAATTTTTTTTCTCTTTTTTTCCTTTTTTTGCAGCTGCATTTTAACATAAGATAAACTCTTTTTTCGCATGGTTAATTTACCTTTCATAATATATAAAACTATATTATAGTTAATATTCTATGTTTATAAATTATTCTATCCATCCTTTGGACCAGCAATGCTATGTCTTGTCTTTTTCTCACCGCTGGTCTCAAGATTATCGCAACCTCATCAATATTGGCTTGCAATACTCTCCCTCTGCTCTGCTCTTCTTAATTGCCGTCAACAACCGTTTCTATCACGAATCGATGTCGAATTATCCAATGACTCACGTATTTTTCGTTTCAGCAGAGTATTCCCCAGTGTGACTAAATTTAAATGTACATCGAGAGATTTCAAATACTGTTATCGATCTTAATGTATACAATGTGTATATGTCGGCTATAAATTTGTGTTCTTTTTCGTTCGTTTGTTGTTTTCCTCTGGTACTGTTTATCATCTCTAAAAGAAAAGGAATACATATAGGACTAAAGTCTAATCCCATACAAGTTTGAGCAATGACTTTGTAGGAAATAATTGTGTTTTACAAAGAGATTATACAAATATTCAACCTCGCCTTGATCATGACTCGATTGAGTTTGAGTTTAACATTTTCAATTTTTGGACCAACAATATTCAGTACGCGAATGGGATAGATTTCCAACGATGATACAAATTCCAGATCAGCGTTTAATGAATGAACGACTGTTACGGTATTAAAGTAATACGGGAGAAGTAAAATAAGAGGAGCAAATGAGAGAGTAGAAGTATGTCATGTTGAGATTTTGTATGTGTGGTAGTATATTATTCTATCGACGACGATTAAAAAAATTTAATCTGGGTCAAAAGAGCTAGTGAAACAAGAAACTAAATGTATATTTTGTTACTATATTATGGTTAGTCGATTATCGAGTACGAAATTTTTCAAAATTCTTTTTATACATTTGCACAAGGTAAACTATGTAGTAGGAATGAAGATGCCAATGAATCTCTACGTATCAGGAGACAAATGACAATGATCAATGTATCAACCTTTCTTTAGGATTAAAATTTTTGACTTGATTCAATTTCGATGAGCACCTATGCGTTTTGGTTGTTGAAAGATTGCTTACGAAGTAATTGTGGAAAAAGGTCATATTCTTGATTGTTTGCAAATAGCAGAGATTTATATATAGGGATACGTATAACGAGAACGAATAATCAAATCCCTTTCTTCATTGACGACCTGACACGACGCAAAACCGAGTAATCATTCATCAAAATGGCACTCATTTTATGAGTAATAACTTTGACCAAAATAGCATGAACTTTGAGAGTACTTTTCATAAATTGGAGATCGATCGTTTACAATTTTTCCAATTTTAAGTAGACGTTCTTTCGGCTGGGTTCACCATGATTAAGGCAATTGCGGTGGTGAAGCGCTTGTGCAAATTTAGCTAATTTTGTTAAGCTCTTCAAAGAGAGGTTCTTTCCCTGCATCGATTAAGACCACAAGTTTCAAGATTCATTCTTGAGTATTAAAGTTAAGGTTTTTAATATTAACACTGCGGAAGACACATTGTGTCTTGGACCAATGCATCCTTAGAAATAAAAGAAATAAATTCTTTTTGCAAATACATAACTGAGAAAAGAGTAAATTAACTGCAACTAATGACTCATGCTCAGATCGATTGAACAATATGCTGATATATTAATTACACTGCGCAACTAAAACATTGTCATTTCTATTACTCAGTAATATTTTCCAATCAATCTGCGCTTAACTATTTTCACCTTTGAAAAGTCACTCTTATTTCAATTAGTATTAAAAAGAAATTATTATTTTTATTTGTTTTTTTTTGTAAAAGTAACTTTAATAGAATGTGGTTTTAATATCTCGATTTATGGGTTGAATATGGCACGGGCTTTTACTTAATGTTAACCCTAACGGTTGGCAAATGTAACACACATAATTGGCATAGACTAATTTCTATTGAAATAGTTCATAGTTCTATAGCGTAGTTTACCTTTCTTTTCACAATCATCAAAAAGCAATCGCATCAATGTCCATTATATCTCATGCCTATGACCTCTGCGATCAAATAAAAATAAAATTATGCACAAGTTCATGTTGAGTACAACGCATATCTGCATATAAGGATACATTTGCCTACAATTTTATGTACAGTATTTTTTAAATATGAGCAAAATGATAATTTACCGCGGTCTGTTTGTCGTCCGCAACCCTGTGCAAAGAATTTTTGAAATTTTAGTACTCGATACATCTGCTAGCAGTGTTCTAGATCCATTCGAGTAATATTTGTAGTTAGCTAGATAGTAAACTTCTCTTTTGAAGCAATTATATATTTCCTATGTAAATAATGACCGTAAAACAGCATTTCAACAAATCTATCAAACAACTTTCTGTCACATGTATTTTTACAGACGAAGAATCTAATAGCGCAATAACCGGACAAAATAATGATAGCTTCGGTGTAGCCAATACTGACAAATAAGTTTTCCTCAAAAAACAAATCACACATCGATTGCAAAGTATTGATGGCATTCGTGGTAGATTAAATAACGAGAAGTGTTTTATCCTGCTCACTCTCGTGCTTTGTACGCATGTGTTTGTGTATGTGTGTGTATGTGTAATGTTGAAAATCTGTTGGGAAAACTTGTGTGATATTCGTTTCTAAGACTTACGGAGCATGACGGCTTGTTCGAGAATGCGTGTGCTTTGGATGCTTCAGTCTCAAATAACACATGTCGGAGTATTTTTTTTCTTCAATTAACGATTTCAACCATTTGGCAAACGTACATCACATAGTTTGTTTCATTTTTCACTTTTCTTCTTTTGCTATCAATACCTCAAAATTTTGTCTATTTTGCTTCATCGCTCTCTTACCTCGTGTATAATTATTAGGCATTAACTTTATCTTCCGATGGCTCGACGTAATTGTTCAGTACGTGGGGTGCTTCGTTGAATTCGTCCAATTCGTCGCCGTTGTCGGCACCCTGTGCGAGTAGAAAGTACTGTTCGCTACGCGTCGGCCATAGCAAATGAGCCATTACGCAATAAGCGTAACAGTCTGCTGAATAAGTTATACCTGAAATGTAACAAATACGTGTTGAGCATTCGATCACGAAAGGCCATACGGTACAGGTTTGTTAACAAATTGGTCGCTTTCTTCATAATGTTTTCGATTTTTAGCAATTAAGGTATAAGTAATTACTCGGAAAGAAGTGATGAAATATCCCAGATGCCAACGCCACATGCATTACTTGTATAATGAAGAATATCTTCGCAGGTTATTTGCCGGAATACCCTGAGATGTATAAATATGTATATGCTTACCCAGTAATAGTTTGAACCTCCATAGTGCGCTAACCGGAAGTGCTATAAGAGCTATAATCGGCAGAT
This sequence comes from Tryphoninae sp. B BG-2022a, assembly GCA_030523005.1. Classification (NCBI taxonomy): domain Eukaryota; kingdom Metazoa; phylum Arthropoda; class Insecta; order Hymenoptera; family Ichneumonidae; species Tryphoninae sp. B BG-2022a. The sequence continues at coordinate 6,558 of JAPYZU010000224.1, read as the reverse complement.
AGATGAACCACACGAGTGCCGATGCACCAAAGTGAAGCAAAAAATTGAGCTTCTGCGTATTGTGCTCATAAGTCATTGTGTTACGAAGTTCGAACAAGAACCATATCATAATGGCACTGCGAAACAGGAGTATAAACCATCCTGGCCATGTCTGATACTCGTCAATGTCTTCAATTATGTCCACTTCGGTCTATAGAACACAACGAAAAAGTGGTCATTAGTATGCCACACCTTAGGCTCCTAAGTTCAAACTCATAGTTTGCAAAGTTTTTTACCATATTCCAGACATAGAGAAGTATATGAACGACGCCGTAACAAAACCATATAACAAATACAAGTGGTTTCCACGTGAGTTCCATTCGCGTGACGGCCCAACCTTTGGCAAGTAGAAGTAGAAGTAGCATAAATGTTGTCTGAAACATACCCAGAAATTTTCATCAGTTATAGAACATTGTTGCTCGAAAATTAAAGTTTTACATGTTTTTAATAAAACATTTCTTACACGTGATAAAATATCGAAAATATCCCCGGCAACTTCAAGCTGGGTGTATCCAACCCCATCAAGTGCGAATTTTAACACATGGGTGAGTATTAAGCATATAGCTATGAATTCGAGCAACAAGCTAGCCGTGAACAGTCTAGTCACTGGATGTCTCTGCAATCTTGCTGCATAAAGTTGAAGAGGTACAAGTATGATGTAACAAATGAAGAACAGAAAGTACAGTTCGACGGTGTTTTGCCTGTCGCACGAGAACTGATACGTAAGACTGTTCAAGCCACTGGTATTGGGATTTCCATTGACGAGCCATATGTCGTAATCAAGTTCCAACGATTGATCGAAATGTTCCCACTGACAGGACGTTTCATTTCTGTAACATGCTACCAGGCTCATGTACCAAAAACGTGGCTGCCAAAGATCTTGAATCACGTAAGTGAATTGATTGCCCTTCACAACATTCCATTTCGAATCTTCGTCTTGGCATAACTGGCCTCTGGGACAAGGAACGCGTCTGTGAACAAAACAATTAATTGATTGGGAACATTGTGATATTTATTAAACTTAAAAATACAGAGCATAATATTAATCATTCTGTCAAGTGAAACAAATAATTAAAAGAGGCTTTTTCCTGTTAAATATAGAACTGATCGATATTTAGAATACATATTTTCATCATTACAGAACTATAAATTATAATAATATTCCACCACTTGTTTGGAATATTTGTAACTCACTGACTTGTTAAGTTATACTTCCATTTATATAAATTTTGAACCAATGTTGTACATTAATGCGGTATTGCAGATTTCATAAGGATCTCATTACATTTATACTTGTGCTCCAGAATTGATTCAAGTTTACCAATCTTGGCGCAGTTTCGCAAAACCATGTACAACTTACCTGAGGAAGTCTTGGCCATCGATATTGCAATGAGCATCGTAAGAACTCTGATTGAGTGTATCGAACATTCTAGCGCAAGCCTCGCCTCGATCTCGAACAGTTCGATTTCCATAGTACTCAAGAAAGTGGCCACGATCAAGTACAGCTAGTGTTATTGGATGCGTGAAATTGACACGCGAAGTAACATTGCCAAATATATAGCCATAAGATTCACGCTGTCGATGACGATCTGTCTGTTGGAAGCCGAACTTCATGAGAAATCGAAAGAACTCGTTCGTGTTGAATGTACCGGTTATATGTGTACATTCCACGAGAACACAACCGCTTTTCAGTGCCAGCACAATTTGGAGTCCGAGAAAGATCTGGAGGATCCCATGCTGGAGCGACATTTCGTAGAATCAATCTTGGCTCCAATGTCATGTAAGACGGTTGTTTGTAAAGTTTAACAAAACGCGATATTATACTTTGTGACAGAACGTGATAGAACGTCGATCAAGAAAAAACATATATATATATATGTATATTGTAGTTACGAATTAGGTTAATTCACACGAATTACGTTCGGTAATCTCGTTTGTCCTGGGTATCGTCATTATGGGGAAAAGAGTAAAAACAAAAGAAAAGGGTGAAATAATACAACACTTTGAGAAAATCGGCGTTATTGAATAATCGCGTAACTAGTGGAACGACAAGTGCGTCTGGGCCACAGCTTTGTTACTGAGCTCGCATATGTTTGACGAGCGTTCGAGCGGCAGAATAGCCCGATTGGTAGCAACGGTGTTACGCTTTTACACATTTACGAACTCGAGTGCTTCATCTCGCGAAACGCTGCGAGATGTTCATACGAAGTTTGCATATTGATTTTTTTACCACAAACTCTTTTCTAAAGCTTCTTGATTGAAGACTTTGTTCTATTTCGACTTTCGACTTGTTTCGTTATCACTCAAACACAAGGTCGCATCGTCCTTATCGCACAGTTAGTATCCATTTACCTACACTTTAATCGAAATGCTAAGAAACGTCAACGAAGCGCTTGTACGCAAACACAAATTGCATCGACGATCATGAGCTTTCCTGGTGAATCGACTATCCACGTGGTATGCCTGAAATTTCTATACATTCTACCGTCAAAAATCTTTCTTAAATATACCAGGTAATGCCATCTTACGGTATCGACGTCAATAATCGTTATAAGGTAACATTGATTTCGCTTGTACCGACCGCAGGTAACTAAACACTCCGTTGGCAAACAGTTAAAAAATGGCGAGAGTATTGTCACGTGACAAAATAGAGAAGCATAAGAATTGCTTCAAATAAACTGCAGTTTGTTGTGGCAACGTAACGTCTTGTAATGAGAATACTTGGTTCCTCAGTGATGATTTCAATAGGTGAGAATTCGTTACGTACTAAATAAGATCCTGGATAGGTGATTCGTGTTTAACCACGTATTGTCTATCTGTAAGAAAAAAAAAGGGAAGACCTTTTTTTGTCACAAACTGAATCTATGGGGGTTAGGGTTGAGTTTTTTTTACATGACATGAAGGCACCTTTTATATACTCCAATGACTTGACATTTTATGTTTTGCTGCCGGTTATGATCTTCATTAGTACAGTTTTTACGAGATCTTCTCGACTCCGTATAATTTGTATTTTTTTGCTAATATTATTCTAGTCTACACTAATAATATTCGCTAATTAATTCATCTCTCTTTTTTCATGGGTGAAGCGAGCAATATTGATAGAACAATAAACCTCCCATGGTGGTTATTATGCAGCCATGCTATCCATGAGCCATTGGGATAAGATTCAAAATCCGGTCATTTAGTGATTCGGATCACAAGCTGGTGTAACGATGCAAAATTGCAGATGGGTCAGGAGATGGATCATGAGGAATTTAGATAGACCTGGTTAGGGTCTTGAGAATTTTGTAAAAGAGAAGAAATATGAAAATATCGAGGAAATGAATGGCAATCGTTTCAAGAAGAATCCACTAACAAGCCTGAATTGTCGAGTGCAGAATTGGACACTGGTTGATTTAGGTGGTAGGTGCGAGCATGATTTTCATATCTCTCGTTCACTCTCGCTCTCTCTTTCACGCCATGCATGTGGCGGCCTCTTGTACTCGTTGCACATTGTCATTTCCAACAGGCTGACCGGCCGGCAGAGTGCGCTACATGTATTCCAGCAGGCCCCATCACTGATGCAGTCACACCAAGTAAACGCGATCGTGTTCACATCCCAACGAGAACGAGCGATATCACAACGAACTTCGACATTGTACCGACGATTACTACTACACACACGCATTTCGTGTAATCTCCGTCATCACCCCTCTCCATCGCTATTGCTAATAGCGACGATAAGGGTGCCATATTACGACAGCATTGTGTCATCGGGGAATGTAACATAACACCGAAGTTATAGACATTAATACGTTACTATTGATTTTTCAGGATATAAAAAATATCTGTAAGAGTCTCTTTTATTATTTAAATATGAATGATACTGGATGAATGATCGAAACTGTAACGAGAGGTCATTTTTCATGGGGACTCGACAAATTTAGCGAATGCGAGAGGTTAACAATTATATAGGTAGGAGAAGGTGGTCCAAAATGATTTCTCTAAAGGAAAATAGCTGTAAAACGAGTGTATGCAGCTTTGTTTATTATTTTTAATATTTAAGGGGTAGCTATTCCATCGAAGTACAAATTTAGTAAGCGTTGCCTCGCGTAAGCCATTAGAAATAATTTTGATTAATGTTTTCGTGAAAGTTCATTTTGTACACCCCAGTATCCAAAATGATCCCTCCGGCTACGGGTAAAATGATCCGGGGTTCATTTTATTATCCACTATGCAAAATTGAAGCAAGAAATAAAACATTCATAATAGCAATTTTAGAATATTATTGGTGTTTCTGAACAACATCACTCTTTTTTTAACTAGTATCATTGACCTAGCTTCGTACTTCTTATTAATACTTCATATTAAAAAAACTAAAAAATATTTATTAAAAGTTAACTGAACACGATTAGAAAATATGTAGGCAGGAGGTACAATGATCCTAGGAACGTTTTGTCCACCCTATGAAGGGATCGTTTTGCCCCAAATGCCTTATCAACGAAAAACATAAAAACATAACATGTGTTTTTCGAATATTGTAAAGAAGAATGGTTAATTTCATTATTAATTGTTATCAGAAACGGAAACAAGCAGACCTATCACATAATATCAATGCAAACTAAAGCAACGTAACATCAAATAATGCCACCACGATACTGACATACATCGTATAGATCAGCCGTAAGAACACAAAATTCACTTAATCCTTAGAGACCTGAGTACTTTCAAGCTTATGTGGTCCGCAGACGCAAAGGCTAACGCATATATGCATCCTTAGAGCTTAAAGGGTTAAAAGAGCGGGGGATCGTTGTACCCCGAGGAATCATTTTGTACCACCTTCCCCTAATATCCTAATCCTTTCCAATCCGAAGGATTTGTAAGAAGTTTTGCAAGAGGCTCTCTTTCGTTACTGATATATTTATTGAACGAAATTGAACAAGTGATCGAAGCTATAGCGAGAGCTTCATTTTCATTGGAACGTGGAAGGTTTGAGGATACACTCTATCAATCGAATTCGGGATATTCGACGAAAGCTTTGGATTATATGACTGAAGAATATCATATTGACAGATTCCCAAAGGGTGTATGATGCGGCGCTGAGGTATGTTTACGCATACCACTTCATGCATGATATTTGGAGAATATAAATGTTTTCCATATACACAGTGGGTAGAGGCTAGATGTGAAGTCTCTACGGTGGAGGCTCTCATTCAACGAGGGATCTTGGTTGACAGGAGGCTTTTTGGTCCCGACCGTCCTCGTCCCGTTGATATGCGATGTCATAACCGTGGCTCCCCATATTCCGTCCCGCTCACTCTCGCATTCGTTGCGCCCCAGGCTTTCGCATGACGTCGACCGCCCTGACGCTGCCGATATGCTTATTTCACTCGAAATCCGGGTCGTGGGTGTGCGCGGCGCGAGAGTGGCGAGTAGAGACCGAAACTGCGAGTGAGAGATCTGATGAAAATCGAAACATCCCCGGGGGGCTGACGCGTCAAGTTCGCTTCTCCATTCGTTCGACGCAATGTACGTATACACATATACCTACTCACATTTATATGTCCGCATGTATTCGTCGTACGAATTGGCGTACCTTCATCAATGGAAAATATAATTCACGTTTAACTTGTCGGGTTGTTCGAAAATACAGAGAGTTTACGTTTATGATATGCAACACTTTCGAGGGCTTATGCATATGTTAAATTTGTTGTAATAATAATAATGATACAAGTACAACGAATGTTTAAATAGTTTATTATTCGAATTCAACTGTTTATAATTCACGACACGTAAAAGCTTTAATATTTCATTATGCTTCGTTTTACAATACCTTCTTTCAACGAGAACGCTTTTCCGAATGTTACAATGTATTTGAAGCTTCCCATAATTCGATTGTACCTAGGCAACAGATTGTCAGAGAGTGCGCTGTTGAAGAGGCGCTTGTGAGATTGAGCTCGGTGTATCGAAGAATTTATTAACGCTAGGACGATTTTAACGAGACGTTGGTATTCGAGGTAACTGTTTACGAAAGAGAGACGCAGACTTATAATGCGATAAAACAGAGAAAAACAATTTTACTATTGCGACGTACGTTCAACAGGTAATACAGGAAACTTGTTAAAACTCTAGGGAATAATGCGATTAGTCAAAGGAATGAGATATCGAAGAGATAAAAAACTGCCAGGATAGGGGCATAGCTATATAGGGTGAATTTCTTAAGGTGTCCGAAACTTTATTTTAAGGTAGATGGGATCATTACGAAGAAAAGTTGCAAATATACATTCGGGATATTTTTAATAGTTTACGAGATATCGAGATTTAAAGTTGGTCCAATCAGAACGCGCCGAGAAGCGTTGGACCCGCCCACTCCCGCCCTAGCAGGCAGTGCTCGAGAAATAAAAATGACTGCGTAATAATATAATAACTAAAATTGACTGATCTGAATTTGGCAACCCCAAATGGAATGTGTTATACTGGCCTATCTCTACGGCTAAGGCGAGAGTGGGCGGCTCTGATTGGACCAACTTAAAAGATTTA
>JAPYZU010000223.1:0-34735 GCA_030523005.1 Tryphoninae sp. B BG-2022a | reverse complement strand
CCGTGAACTTCCAAAAACTGCTTCAACAAGCGAGTCACCCCCACTCCCGGGAGTTGACAGACCTGTATGTAAGACCGTAGCTACGGCAGTAGCGGTTCGTCAAAAAGAGAGAGAGTGGGGGCACGTGTACTTCAGTCTATATCACGCATTAGAACAAGCAAGAGGAAGTGTAATGCGCGCCTGCTCGTACGTGATTCGTAAGAGAGGAAGCGGAGATACGTCGCGAAGTTGTGCGAGGTATACCGGAACGTACCCGTGTGATTTAACACATTTCTGTGACTACGCCAGCGACGCCAGTGACTGGGGTTTCAAACTATAGTGGGGTTACAGTTTCTCGCTTCAATCGGAAGCATACGCAATTCACTTCTGTAGTCGTCTGAATTCCACTTGCGACAATCTAGAGTTACAGAATCCGGCTACTGAGATAAATTCGCATTATAAAAAAAGACGTTTGGGGCGACAAACGATTAATTTAAGTTGTTGAACAATTTGTATACAAAATTCTATTAGTAAGTGGGTACGAAAGAGATTTGAGATTTTTTAATTAATTAATTAATTACTATTTTGATGGAACGGAATTGAAAGACAAGTCTTACATTACCATCGACGAATTATTTACATTCTGTATTCTTTTAGCATTTTCAGGTTAGACATAGGTGCAGCAATACCTGAAACGTGTGGATAAATTAATAAACAATATATTGTATTAATAAGTAATATAGTCTGGTTCATTTCACGTTTTAAAATACAATTGCAAGTTCCAAACACATTTGAATCGTAACGTTTTTCAAGCCTCTCATACGTGTTTAGTATCTCCGAAAACTTAAGATCCAGGATTTTGCGGTTGCGAAGCTCGATATTACCGCGCACTCATCTTGCATCTATCTAATCCTCGAAATAGAACGTTGGGAATTGAGCTGCTGAAATTGAAAATCGAAACCTCATAGAGATGACCATCACATTTTCGATGACTTACCATTAGATCGTTGCTCGATCCGCATTATACTTGTACCAAGATGTTTTATTATTGTAATTGTCAAATTTTGTTGAGCATGCGATATGCGATTGGAGTCAAAATGTCCGAAATACCTCGGTATAATAATTATTGTCATTATTACATTGGAGGCGAGTGCGGTTAGGTTATGCCCGTGGCTTCAGGGCGCTGAATCCCCACCCTCACACATATACTTCTTACGCTTAAAGCGTGTATATGTATATCGCACAAATGCACCGTCTCTTTAGCCAGAAATTCGTTTTACTCACAGTTGGCCGACTGTGACGAGCATCATGGCGGGTGTGGACACCGAACCGATGTCACGCTTACTGAAAATCGCTAACAAATTCAACTGCTTCTACCTGTCAGGTATGATATTGTACCCGTGAGAAAAGACGTATGAATAAATACGACGAACGGCCACTTGTGTACGCGAAACTACGATGTTAACACGCTTCTTTTTTTGTGGGTTCACTGAGATATTGATTTGCAGTGTTGTGTATCCCTGCACTCTACCCCATAAGCGTACGAACAATAATCAACAAAAATACATTTATGTACGTTTGTTGGGTGCATGGTCAAATGTTAAGTTTAAACAATCCTCTACGCGATCTCGATAATTCGGATGATTCGTATACTCGGGAAACAAATAATTTTACCGCAAGGACGAGAAAGCTTGGCGTAGCGTATGTTTTTTTGTCAGGGAAGGGACAGCTTTGTGTGGACATGTACGATGTACGCATATGATAACTTGTTTCTATCCATGCACGTATATTCGTGCAAAGTGAAGAATATTTTTTTTTATTAATTTATACATTCAGTTATTTTTGTTTCGACATTCTTCCAAATTGTGTGGTAAATCCATAACGCGTTTGACATTCCTTCACTGACAGATGGATGTAACAGGGCCAAGATTTTAAAATAGTCTATCAACGTCTGCACAAGCATTGGAATAAGAAATTCATGTATCTTGGAGAATTGGCAGTTTTTCAAGAAAAAAAAACAAAAATGGAACGGGCAATCCTTGATACTGTGTATATTATTGAAGAATATTTATAATATTTTTCACTAATTATCATGAAAATTCTGTTACACTTTTTGCTCGATTCTTTGTGAATAATTGTGTCGTCTGACTAACTTGAATGGTAACAAATTTTTAAAGCATATACCTTATGCTATGGTTCATAACACCATTAAATAGTTATAAATTTTATGTGCTTATGACACTGCGACATATCGGCTGTGATTACGTTCTTCTTTAATCAGCAAACAGGCAATAGTTTATGAAGCGTTTGCACATAATAAGTTCCATAAGCAAGTTTTTACATCAATTCTTCAATGAACCTAAAAATATACTGACTTCTCGTTATCATTATGTTCTTGTAAGATGGAAATGATGATAAATCATAGATTCCGTGGTGTTAAAATTACTTGGCGTATCATTCATGATCATTGTTCATAGCATTTGTTAATTAAATATATCTGTGTGTGTGTATGTGTGTATATGCACATCTATAACTCTCATTTATGTTGGTTTTTCAGGCTTTCATGCGGGCGACTGCAGGGCATTTGTCGTTGATGGTCAACAAGTTGGCCTCGTACGGCCAGACGTGATGAAAGAGCTATTAAATCATCCACAGGTGCATGTTTGCAAATTTATAAACAATATTTTGTATTTAAGATATTTGTGATAACAGATACATATTCGTTCAAATATTAGCTGCCAAGTTGAGAACGACTTAAAAACTTTACCTTCGTTAGGTCTTTCAAGTTCATCCAGAATATGTTCAACTCAATCCGGCATTCAGAGGGTATGGCGAACGAAGTGCCCGTGTTGACGAAGTCCTACGAGAGTGGCGAGCTGGTGGAAAATTTATAACTCTACGAGGCTGGAGGGAAGAATGTTATGAAGTGAGGGCACAGTTCAACACACCACCTCTGTTCAAAATGGATCGATCTGCAACCTGTAAGAATTAATTTGCATAGATTTTTTATGAACTGTAGAAGAAAGTTGCTAATAGATGTTGGGAGAAAAGAATCTCATAATCTGTGATCCTGAATGTTTAGTATATCATATTTGTTGCTGCATCTTGAAACTTTTGCGGGAAAGGGAATTACCATTTGCCAACTGTCGCATAGTTCTTTCTCATTATCACCTTTCCTGAACAGATCTAAACAAATTACGAAATTCCCTGTGTTCATTATCCAAATGGATGACAGGAGCCATATTCAAATACTCTTATACCTTACTGTCTTAAGCACTAAAAGGTGTAAAGCATGACTACCATGAGAGTTTCAAGTTATTCTCAGATATGGTTAACATTTAAGACAAAAGCAAAAATAGAAGTCTCTAATGTTTTGCTTTTAGTCTTATTTACCAATCTTTGTGAAAGACTTTGTTGAACAGTTGTCATATTACATTAACCTTTCATTTCATTTTGAGTACTAACAAATCTTTATCTCAATCTTGTAAAGCCACAAAAACAGAAAATCTAATTTTTTCTCACATTAATTAAAGATATTTATTAATTGTATTCATTTCGTTTATCTAAAGGTTTGTTCGGTATTCGGAAATATGGAGTTGACATAAACGGATATGTGATGGACCCGATCAAGGGTTTGTCAATTTGGCTACAGAAGCGTAGTCCTAATAAACAGACATGGCCGGGATACTGGGACAACATGGTGAGCGGTGGTCTTAGCGTAGGCTTTGGTATTCACGAGACTGCGATAAAAGAGGCAGGCGAGGAAGGTAGCATACCACAGAATTTGCTTGGAAAGCTTAAAAGTGCAGGTTGCGTATCACTATTCTTCGAGAGTGAGAGAGGACTATTTCCCAACACGGAATTTGTTTACGATCTTGAATTACCACCGGATTTTATCCCGAGCAATAGCGACGGTGAGGTCGAGGAATTCGAACTTTTACCGATTAACGAGTGTCTTGAGAGGGTATTATCACCTCATTTCAAAACGACCTCCATTCCCGTCGCCCTCGATTTCCTCATCAGACACGGCTACATAACTCCGGAAAATGGTAAGTTTGTTGGAAAAGGAAAACTGAAATATGAGCCCCTACAGTAGTTTAATTGCATTACATTATTTAATATCTCACTGGTAAAATCTGATGTCTGTTTCAGAGCCGAATTTTATTCAAATAATGGAACTACTCCATGTACCACTGCAAACAATGTACAGTCACATACGGGAGCAAACAAAGCATAAAATATCTTCCAATGGGGAGACGAATGACACTCTATAGTGAGTCTAGGTTTACTTAAAATGGAATGGAAAAGCAAACAAATAGGCACTAATTTCGAACGTACGAAGGCTACAACAAAATAATATTCAATAAAATGAGTAGGCCTCTTTTCCCCTTTTATAATTTTTCGAAATTGCACGTTGGCGATATTCGATTTTTTTTTATTCGCGAAATTGTCATTGTGAATCAACGGTATTTAAAACGTCATTTCGAAACATAGATATTTCAAACTCCAGTACTATTACCGTTTGAATGTCTCGTTCCGAAATGTATTTTCATGCAGATTGTTGTTTTTCTTCATAAGTAATTGCAATTGTTCTTCATGTTTCATTGAAGTTTTCTTCATTGCTCTCCTTCTGCGACCGTTAGAATATTATTGTATGGTCGTTCGTCAGTTTTGTATCACGGTGAGAGAGCATATTAAATAGACCGTCGTGTGATAACAAGAAAGTAATCAACCGAATGTAGGTCTTCTAGAAATATGTTCCCTATTAGACAGTTAGTTGGTTGTGTTTCAACGGCGAGAGGGGCGGTAGCAATAATGCTTCCACTATTGCCCTAAGATATATTCTCATTTGACTGCTTTGATACATTTATAAAAAAGAATAAGGAAAACAAAAAAAAACCAAAACCTATCGATAATTCTTTGTTTTATCACGAACAGAAATTCATAGATAATTCATGTGCACAAAAGATTATTTAAGTGATTACATTATGTACGACTTTCGACGTCGGTACAGCATCGGAATCGATAAATAACAAGCGTTATTGTGTTTTAAGTTCGGATCCCAATGAAAAACGAAAAAATTGAGTATGCGATACGTATCATAACGGTGTACGCAACAACAATCGTTTTAAAACTCGAAGTATTGCAACTTTGCATTCCAAGAGATAAATAACCAAACAGTTTATCTCTGAAGGGTGACAAATCAAAAAGTCCCCCCCCCCCTTCTCCCCCGCACTTTACTTTCCAATTTCACTTTTCTTGTGAGACAATTAAATGCTCAATGCATATCAATACATACAATGCATGGGCCTGTCCACGAGTTACGTAGAAGGCAACAGCGAGGTAAATTGCACAGCGCGTACCAAATATTACGATACGAAATTACAAACAGTCGAGGTCGATGAAAGATGCACGTTTCTATCGCCATTCCATGTTATTGTCAATCGTATATTCTTTAACCCGTACTATTCTTATGGGAAATTAAATCTTTCATTGTCATTGGGCGGGGGCTCAAAAGTTCGCATCGCGTATGTATTTTAGTTTTTAAATAGGGATTTTTTCCTCTTCTTAAGTACGATGCCCATCGACGTGCGATCGAAATTATTGTATAGTAAATAAGAAATCAATCAGTATGCAGACAGCAGAAAAAAACTTATGCTATGTGTGGGTGCTGCCTTTGTTATGTAACATTATATAGCAATCATATTGTCCTGCTCGAATTATCGTTTAATGTATATATTTTTTTCACAGGACATTTATTAAATTATTTTCCTGCTGTCGGGTATGGCAGTTTATTGACTTTGAGTATCGGCTAATAAAATATAAGTGAACTGTGAAAGAGCGATGAAAAAAAAAACGTTATCCATCTTCGTTGTTGTCGTTGCTGTTGTTGTTGTTGTTGTTGTTGTTGTTGTTGTTGTTGTTATTGTGTTGTCGGTATTGTTGTTGTTGCTGTTGTTGTTATTGTTGTTACGTGATGCAAGCAGTCGTAATTACCGAGGTGGGTCGACAAATGTGATTGAATAATTTTATATTAGAAAGTAGATAAAAAGAAAAACTCGTTTTCTAAAAAGAAAAAGAACAAAATTGTGCTTCAAGAGATGGCCACTGTTTTAACCATCCATTGACTAAATCATTTTTCAATCTGATATATCACTATCCACGTTTTTGTACGCCAACTGTTTTGTTTAATTAGTAACAATCGTTACATTTCTATTGTCACTCATGATGCTTGTCTATCAATCATATTTACCTACTGATATCTCGATCCAATAATTATTCTTTGATTTAGGAAAGGACATTTTAACGATCTAAGTTTCACATTATACTTTCTTGGATAAATCTCGATGAGAACTCCAAGCTGAAATTGCATGAAAAAGGTTTTATTGACAGTGCTGAAATTTGTAGCATACAGTATGACTATTATTTTATTTCGTCAATCTATCTATCTATTTCTGTGACTATACCATCACTGAAAAAAGAGCAAAACGAGATTAGATGAAATCATGTATAGTTTATACAGTTTATATAGAACTGCAATTTTCTATTTTGATTAATCATTAGAGTTCCCAGGGATGTTTGAATAATTTACCATGTAAATATAATTTTACGTGAATTAGTGCTTCGAGGGGCTATTTTAATAATATCTATATTAATAATAAGCAAATATATACAGGATGTCCTGTTTTGAAAACTTTACACAGACATCTCTGAATAATAACATTTTTAGAAATAACATTTTAAAGAAATCTGCCGATTGGAAATCTTTATCTTTTTTTTGCGGATTCGTATTCTATCTAAAAAATAAGAAATTTTTGTTCGAAACATTTTGCCAAAACATCTAAAGTTTTAAAAATAATTAGCCAAACTTGTCAACATTTTAGCATTATCATACATTTTTTGTGCGATAATTAACTTTTTTTTTATAGAGTTCAAACTCGCGATAGTTCAAAAATGCTTAAGTTTAGGTAAGGTCTTTTAGGGAATATCTAAAAAGAAGTTTTAATTCATTCTTGAACAATTATTTATCTTTCTTTACAATAACGAAGTTAGTTTCATTAAAATAACATAGCTGCCAGACCAGGGCTTCTCAGACAGTACCGATACGAATGTTGTGTAATGAGAAAATTATTGACTTATTCAACTTACCAAAATTGTACGATAGTTGTTAAAGGATAATTTAACAAACAGTATAGACTAATATAACAAAAAATAATATTCAGTATGAAATGAAAGTTGTAGAATGTACAAAAATGGGAAAAATGTCTATACTTAAACAAAATCAAAACTGTCCCGTTTGTGTACTTTAAGGACGAAAAATTTAATGTGATACTCTGAAAATATATAAGTTTAAGACAAAAAATACGCTGAAAGTCGTCGTTTCGCACGTTAAACGCTACGGCCGTTTTGTTAACCTGTCCGTTAGCTTGTGATATCCATGAGGGTCTGAAAGAAATATTAAAAGTATATTGTCTGTTGTCACCGGTGACTGGCATGGCTCTTAACGTGTTAAAAAGAAGCTATCTATTTTGACCTTCGAAGTGAGGCATTTCCAACACAGTTTTTTTTAAAGTAATAACAATAATAATAATAATAATATAAGAAACAAATTAAATTACTGACCTGATTTAGGAGCTAACGCTAAATTAGTCTGAGGCAGAATATACCCCATGTTGGCAGCTACGGGCTAAACGTAAAGTTCTCCGTTCTTTTCATTTGTGTCCAAATACTATTTTCTAATCAAAGAAATTTTTTAAATCGAACATATTGTTAAAATATAAATTTAATACTTTATAGAGAAGACAATAAAAAATTATTTTTTACTTAGGTAATTAAAACTTTTTTGAAAATATTCTCTAAGGATCCTTACCTAGACTTAATGATTTTTGGCGCCTCTCTTGAAAAGTTTTAGCTTTCGAGTAAAAAATTTGTCGGAAGATTATAAAATTCTGCAAGTTTTGCTAAATAGCTTAAAAAATGAAGATTTTCACAAAAAAAAAATGTTTCGAACAAAAGTTCAAATTTTGTTATGTATAATACGATCCTGCAAAAAAAAGAGACTTTTCTTTAAGAAAGTAAAGTTGATTGTGAAGTGACCCGGAGAATTAAATTCTAGGTCAAGTTCAAGATCACCATTATTCGACTCCTTTGTCTGAACTTTTTCGAAATATGGCGATCCCATTAAGGTATGTCCATATCTCAAGATAAAAGGACTTCGCCTGTATATAGTGGGCGTTCCAGACCATCCAAACACCTTATTTACATACATATAAGGGAAATGGTTATTTTGAAAAATGTTTCGCACTAAAGTTTATAGGGATCAAGTAATATCAAAACGTCGGCACATATACTCGATCTTAGTAGTCGTGAAGGACGTGTACATGATTTTTGGAGGTTCGTGTTGATTTTTTTAAAATGGGTACTCTTATTTTTTTTTATCATAAATTTGATTTTCTTGTTGAAAATTCTATACACTTATATAGGTACAACTGTATATACGTAAGTCAATATAAGTATCTCGATAATTAATTATGTTTTCTTAAAAGTGATAATAATAAAAAATGTATATTTTGCGACAGGTAATCAAACTCCATGAAAAGAAAGTAAATTTTTAAGTCTTTTTGTTAAGTTTTTGAAAAATATTTTTCATGGAGTTTGTCACAACATATTCAATATGTATTCGACAGGCGTCGGTATGTCTTCTCTACCCCTAGATGGCCGGCTTGGGTAAGCGCATGACACTCCCGGAGGGCGATGGGGCGAGATTCGTGAGGAAGCACCAGCTTCCACGCATCGAGATCTTCCATTTCTGCCTGAGCGAGGTCGTTGGTGGGAATATCATTTCTCCTTGACGACCCTCTAGTCTGGGAATATGTCGGGAGTGTGAGTAACGTCGCGAATCTTGCGGTGATACCAGGCATCTTGAGTCTCCCGGAAGCCGGTTATCGCCTTAGTTTGTCCCTCCGGGATTCCCGAAAGCGTGTCAAGAGCGTGGTGCAGCGCTCCTTTCCGGTGAACGATTACGAAACCGTACGCCAATAACTCGAGAGCCCCTCGCACGAGTCGGCCGGTAGGGTTTTTCAAGTTATGGAGTCATCGGAGACTACTATGGTCGGTGTCACCACCCTGAACGCGTACCCTTCTAGGTAACAGCGGGTTTGCTTTATTTGCTACAAGGCGCTGCTCAGGTAGCGCTGCGGTTTGCCATGACATGGCACGCCTGAGCAGCTCTTGATACGGCCCTGCAAAGACACCTGACGTAAGACAGTCATGCTCATACAGCGCCCTCCTGTGCCATAAGTACTATCCCATTAATTTCGTAACGGAGCAGTAGCCGGATTGTGTAACTCGTTATATTGTCGTTAGCCACTCGGAGCAATAGTTTCTCATACCGAGAATTGTCAAAACTGTCGCTATGAGCGCATAACGATAGTATAACGAGTTGTACAATCCCGCTACAGCGCACTCGCTCTCCCCATTCCGGCGAGAGACGGCAGTATCGCGAAGACCCTCTAGTTCACCCGTTGCCACACAGATGGACGCCGGCGTTCTCAGTTCTCACAAGTGGAGGGCGCGAGAGTAAGGATAAGTATACATAAGCAAAAACACGACTCATCACGAACAATAATATGAATAATAATCGTAACTTGTCGGTTTAATTTTTTAACAATTTTGAACAGAAAGATCTTATTATTTCTTAATAGATATTGGAAATTTGATTACGGTTCCGATATAATCCTTTTTACGCAGCGTTTTATCTCGTATTGAGAATCTTATATATTTTAATTTCCATGGAAAGTCCATTACATCTTATCACCAGTATCACGCATTGGGGCCCCTACTATAATTTCAATGCGATTTCTCGATACCAAAGCGAAGAAATGGGTTATTTACGGAAGACGAGGAGAACGTTATTGAAATTGAAGTCTCGAAACGAGTTATCATCAAACTGCAATATTTTATTCACCCTTCTGGATAAAGTGGATTGGAGCTCATTCAATCCCGGCTCGCGGAGTGTGCTGTCCATAACGTTCAGTACAATGCCACTCGCGCTTTCCGGGGCTGCCTTAGATTTATGGCGGGTTCGCCAAAGCGCGCGCGCGTGCTACAAAGAGAGGGAGAGAGAGCGATAGAGAGCGGGGGAAGGAGGGGGGAGGGGACTATAACCAAGAGCAACGCTATCCCCCGGGCAGTTCAGTCGCTCGCCCTCACTGCCCCCTCTTTCGTGCAACACCTGCGTCAAGCGAACGGTGCGCGCGCTCGCTCCCTCCCACCCTCTTTTTTTAACTCTCTGAGAAAAGCTTTTAGTACTAGCGCTTCTGCCGTTCTATGCGTTTGCTATTCTCTTGGTTGTCGATTGGTCCATATGTTGCCGAAGTTTAGACTTTTTTGATCGTCACGTAATTCACCTGGATGTCCAGATTTACGGGATTTAAGAAATTTAATTAACGATGATAATCAAAAATATATCGATAAATTTTTTATTAATGCACGAATTATTCGCTTATCATTACAATATTGTGTTTATTCCGAAAAATGATGAGTGCAGTTACCGACGAAAGGGCTAACAACGATAACGCGAGTGAGCGAATTTTTAACAGTGACTACATAAGTTCTTGTAACAGTGAAGTTTTGTGCTTCGTCGTACATAATTAAACAGAATAAAAAGAAAGAAAAGAAATAGAATTAATACGAGTTGCCCGATCGGACTGATGATACAAATACGAAAAAACAATGCATCAAAATGTTGCGTTGTTTTAATTTTATGACTCGAATAAAATAAATCGTACTGAAGAAGTTCAGAACGCATGGAGAACAATTTTTGAAATTGTTGTAAAATTATGGGAGTAATTGGTACGTTCATTAGTAGTAAATGGTAATGATAATATTAGTAATAATGAACAGAGCAATAATATATTAATAATGACGAGTTGGCAATCAATAATTAATTGATTACCAAATAAGTACCTACCAAAGTTAACGCAGTTTTTTGTAGAACGAAAACACGTCCACGATTATATATTCATATGTCAACATCTCCTTGTTCGAAATACAATTGCAATTCAAATGATAATGGAGAAACCAGGGATGGCTGTAACTGAGGACGGTTGTAACAAATTATGAAAAAAAAACGAGAGTTCGAAAATTCTTTATTCGCTTGGAAACAAGGGCGCATAACGCATAAATTCACATTGTATGTAGACATTATAGAAAATGTTGAAGACAGAAAAGTCCTTGAAGCTGGTGGATCAAAAACAGAAGGGATAATAAAGAAACGAGAATGATAAGTTTACGAGGGTAGACCGAACATAAGGCACATGCAATCTTCTTGTCAGAGGGGGAAAATGAAGGACGCTCGATTTATCAGGATGACACAATTTTTTTAACAATATTATTTTATGTTACTTCGTTTGATTTTTCGCAAATTGTTATTTAAGTTCTTGTATTGTCTCTGTCGAGCTTTTAAAACGATCGGGTCCAAACGAGATTTGTGTTTTGCATAAATAATTCACTCGTAATAGCTACTACTGTCCCCTTACGACGAAGCTCACGATGAGAAGACCAACGGTACTCTCGCATAAATATTTAAGGAGAGGAGGGAAGAGCGGAAAAATCGAATATAGAAAGACTTGTTTGGCTCGATCGCACGTTCTATACGCGGTTTACTGTAACCAGTAACGGGGCAAAACTCGTTATTTCGATAACGAAATGAGGATCGAAAGGATTTGTTGAATGTTTCTTATCGCGGGGCAAGTGGATTTTGAGTAAAATACCGGATCGATAGGATACTTGTGCCGAACTGCAGAGATTCGATAAGATATTTTTAAGTACAGTGCATCGGAGTGGAAGCTTAGCTACCCTTCAGTCTAGTACTGATAATAATATTAATTCATAATACATCAAGAAATACAACGCCACCAACTTTTTAGTTCTTAACAGAAATTTATTCTATGCGAGGCAAAGAAATTTCCGACAGATTACCGGTTACAATATTTATTTTATTTCGAACTATATACAGATTGTTTTTCTTTTGTCTCTACCATCCAAATAACTCGGTAATTATCGACGCCACAAAACAATGTTTCCAACAAAAGTTGTGTTGTGTGGATGAGGCCATTGGATTGCGACCATTTTTTTTTGTTTCGCTGGAGGCGTTGACGCAGAGTGAAGGTAACCTTCACTTTTTTAAATAGAATGGTACATTTTTTCCAATCGGCTTATGGGGCATTTCGAGACGCATAAAAGTATTAGGAGGTTAAAGTATTCCAAGGTCATTCGCGCTCAGTTTCGATGATACAAATGTAAACATCTCGGATCGCTACCAAATATTTGGTAGCCTTATAAACATTTGGTAGTGCTCCGAGATGAAATTAGCTGAAAATATGTTTGGTATGGATGAAAATCGGATTTAGATACTGTTATTAAAAACATGTGTGCCATAAAGGTGACGCAACGTCGTAAATGTTTGGAAAATTTATTTTTCTATTCAAAAAACGTTCTGGTGTTTTTTCAACATAACTGTTGTTTCTCAAGTGTGATGTCTTTCATGAACTTTGGACTGTCGAAGTTTGGTTGAACCGTCTTAATTTTGCTAGGACCGTACACAAGCTTTTTCCGTCCTATTCCAAATAAGTTTTTAATGGACTCTAGAGTCTCCAAGGAATTACAGTTAACTTAAAAAGTGTGTTGGTTGCTATTTTTCCAGAAGGCTTTCATACTGTTCAATATGTTTTCTTTGTTATTATCCTTCCTTTTGATTGCGGTAGCAATTAGACTAATGAGTTCACTCACTAATTCATTGTCTGTGTACTTGGCAGTGGGGAAGCTTATCGTTAACCCTTCAGGCAATAGTTTGTTTCTCTATTTGACGTATTCCGTCCTCTCTGGCTTCTTTAAATGGGAGAGATTGGAATCTAATATCTTAGGTATGGTTGCCATTAGTCCCCTGTCAATTTGTAACAATTACTGCGTAATTTGATCTGTTTCACGGTTATTGATCCGCTAATCATTTCCCCACTGCTTCACTAAATTATCTATAAAAGGACTTGCAAAGGAAGTTGGTTGTGAGTTCCATAACATCTTGAATTTATGTATCCATTATCCCTATCAGTCTCATATCTTCCGTTCTTTACACGAGGATTCGTGCTCTCCTGTTTTTAAATCCTAAGGATTTTTCTTTCTATTCTTTAATACACCTTCTCGTGTCTATGCTAACTTTACTTTCGATAAGTTTCTTGAGTTGGGTAACTATAATGTGCCATGTATTGTTGGGCATCTCTATATCCCATTCTTCCGAATACTTTGCTTGTATCATTGCTGGGTTCGTCATTCCATCTGTAAGGCGTACCAGTATATTGAATCGGACTTTAGTTTATCCCCTTTTCCCTCATACTTTAAATCCATCACACTAGGCGTAGAAGACGTTCTATTTATAGAGCTGCTTGTTGTTGATTCTGACGAAATAGTAGTTTGACTTTCCAAAGCCAAATTGCCACTTTCAAGTCTGGGCTTTTTAGTTGTATCCCCCGGCTCAATAGCCAGTTTTCTTTTCAACCCCAGCCCTTATACTCTGCATCCATCCGACAGCAGTTTCGATTTCAAGATTACATACATAGATGCAAACCATGACGCGACAAACTGATAATTTTCTTTTCTTGGGGTTGCACGTTGATCAATATAGGCCGTTTTTATCCGAATGACTTGATTATATCATCATTATATAGACCAATGTCGTTAATCAATCTCGTGTATTTATCTATGGTTATGGCGAATAATGCAAGAGTCTGTTTTTACTTTTTACCGAAAGAGAGATCGTCGAGTGTGATGTATTGTTACTTTATACTTGTCCAATAACGTCGTTATGTCACGTTTTCTTTAATTTTTTCATTGGCAAACCTCATCGGCAAACAATTAATAAACAATCGATGAAGACCGAAACTTATATTTTAAATATAAAAATGAATGAGTACCGAAAATGTTTTTTTTTGCTCTATTAATATCAAATTTATTGTAGCAAACGGTCTTCCATAAAAATTCTTTCTTCGGCGTATTTCTGTAGTATTCCCGAAATGGTAGGATATGCTTGTTCCACTCAGTTTCTCTTTGTCGTAGAAGCTTTTGTTGGGGAGTCCCGTTTTAGGTAATATTCTCTTTTCATATATTTTGTTGACAATATAAAATCCTTGATAGGTGGACACATTTGTACCTAGAAAAGTTTCGTGGAGAAAACAAAGTTGTATGAGACTAAAGGTTATGTCCTTCGAGAAGGGAGAGAGATTAAGGGTCCGGAAACTTCTGCCAATGATAAATGAATTATGTCGGCAGTATATTTTGTGACGGTCGAAGGGTATTTTTTGTTATCCATCGCTTCGAATTTCAGCCACCACGTCGCACATGCGCATATTTATAAGACAGCAGTACGCTGCTGTCGTTTTAATTCACTCAATGGTTTTTGGGCTTGATTAGATGTATGTTATTCCACGTACATTTAAATAGAGAAGAGTCAATTTTTGTGGAAAAAATGAAGGACAATAGATTTTTTACTTCAACTATTTTCGTTAAATCAAACTTTACTTGAATCTACTTTAATGTACGTGGAGTAACGTGTCTTTAATGTAGCCTAAAAAGAGCATTTATTACATTTTGTTTAATCATGGAAAAAAAGCTTATTTCCGTGACGATCGTAGTGGGGCCCTGCCGTAAAGACGTTTTATTACGGTGGAGAAAGAGAGATCACTGAAACATTTTTAAGTGGGGAATTATCCAATTTCTTATGGCTTGACAACTTTGGCACTGCAAAATAATTAGGACTGCGAAGTATTCTCTATATATCAATATTTATTATTTCTTGTTTTAGCCTACCTTTCTTTTTATGATTCCTATTTATTTGTTTCGAAATCTCAATAAATTAATAAAGATAAAATGTGACAACGAATCGTTGATTCTGATACGTGGCAAACCGCTCGGTCAGAGTGGCAAAATCATTATTCTCTATTAATTATTTTGCCCGTAATAGCGACCGAAAACGATATTTCTCAACTGCCGCTAGATTTTAAAAAATGTTACTCATTGTTGTCAACGAAAATATTGAAAGTATTATATTTATTATCATTATCATAGATCATATTATTATCATAGATCATTAACTAAAAGTGTCAAGGTCAGTCCGCAGATGGGTGCGATTTAGAAGTCGGAAAGTACAACGCTTCATAATTGTTTCCGCTGCTTTCACTGTTTCATGCGACATTAACCTTCTCAATTTCATCTTTTCCATAGAATCAACGTTTTCTATTCATGAAAACTATGATAAAATATTGTGTAAGATATAACGCCAAATTGATTGAATATATTGAAATTTTGTAAATAAAAATACTGTTGGAAATCAGACACCTTTGACCGCTGACTATGAATTAACGGAAGTCAAGGCGTGCACAAAGTTTTTGCAAAAAATGCAATAGCGATAGAAACTAAAATTGCATCGAAGCAAAAGGGTTTATGGCTCGAAGTATGCGCTCGGTTTCACCGAAACAGCGAAGAAAAATTGTTCACTTCGACAGAATACGCGTTCCTCCGTAAGCAACTATACATGAAACATAAATTGGATTTTTTTTGCGAACATTGTCAGAATTGAAGTTTTTGCAGTAAAAATAATACTCATGTCGAATTTGGGTTTAATTACATTCATTTTTTTATGTTAACTTTTACAGCACTTCAGTAAGCTACTGTTGAAAAGCTCGGTGGTGACGACTTTTCTACTGGATTTTATGCTTCTTTTTTCCTTTGAGTATTTTTCAATTGAAAAAGAAAAAGTAAAATCTTTGTGGACCGTGGAAATGTATTATGCAGCAGCGACAAATACAATTTAATTCTTTTTTGGGTATTTGTTTGCATAATGATCATGGAGCACGCATTTTCTGAGAAGATAAGTACCTACTTGCATACATGTAAATTACGGGACTTCGTATTCAACGTCGTTCTTCTCGCGCATTATTTATTTATTTTTATATAATTTGATCGATGTGAAATTAATTAAAACAGTTTTTTCGCAGTGAGCACCTACAATGGAAAGTAATTATTTATTTTTCACAAGTTGCTACTAATAATAAATAGTCATTATTATAATCCATTTTTTTAAATAAATAGCAATGTCCATAAAATTATAGCCCCCAGCGACTATTTTTCAAAACATTTGTTTCAAATTTTACGACGATTTATCAATAATTTTCCGAGTTATCGTATAAACCATTTTGAAAATTATACTTTCAAGAAAAACGCGTTTAGTGTTTGACGACCACCTTTTTCAATGAAACCATTAAATTCTCATGCCTCACTATTGATCCGGGATTCCTGCGTCATATAATGGAACTTTGTATTCATGCAAAGCTTTACGTAAAACAGAAAACGAGTTCGCTATGTCCTTCGCGATTTGAAGATATGAAAAGCCATATCTTAAAAATTGACGAACGTTTTGGCCTATCGTAATAAAATGATCCCCAAAAATCAATGATACATTATCGGCGAGTGCATGTACCGAGATATCGTGCAAGAGCTGATAAAGTAGCGGCCAAAATGATAAACGGCGTGTGAAATTTTGTATCATCGCAAAGAGGGGATGTATTCGAGAATGCGTGTTTCGATCGATCAACAACGTAACATAATAAGGTTGTGGTTTTCACCAATCACGTATTTCATTGTTCGAAAGCATTGTGTATTTATATGTTTCTAATCTAGCTCCGGTAATCAGCAATGGTATATATTTCAGGACAGGAGGAGAGTCAACAAGTTCATAATATGGTGTAGCAACACGAGCAGTAGGGTACACAAGTATACGATGTGTCGTCATGGTGAAGGGCCAAGGTGCGCCGACATGACGTAGCTCGGCTTACTTGGCTTGCGCGAAACGAGGAGGGATAGGGTGGTATCCGCAGGTAGGAGAGATACGCCGAAAGTAGCGGCACCGGGCGGAATTAAAGAGAAACATGCGGATAGGAGAAGCGCGCGCAATGGAGGCCACGGTCCGGGACACATTACCGATAGACCAGTGTGGTAAGAGCTACGAACGAAGCGCGAACCAGGTACGCATGCGGTAGGAAGGGATTTAAGGCACATTCGATCGAACAAAACATCGGGATAAATCAAATTCAAAGGAACTTCCATTCACCGATCGGAACGGATTGCACGTAAATTATAATCAATTTGATTAAATTGAAATAATATTAAATAACAAACAAAAAACAAGGAATTAGCAGAGGTAAATAGCAACTAATATCTCGGATACCGATAGAAAACGACGAGCGTGAGAAATATCGGGAATCTTAAAGAATCGTAGCGAAGTAAAGAAGGCCGCAGGTCCCCCGGCCCGGGTCGAAATTGGTAGAGTCCCGCTCTGGGCGCTCTCGGGCTGCCTGACTGCCCTGTTGCGGCAACTGCTCGTAAGGCAACCATTAGCGCCCCGTTAGAATCTGTAACGTCTCGCCTCATACGGTCCTGATCAGGCTGCCTGATCACGTCACTAATGGTTGCCTTACGAGTGCCATAGCAGTGCCCTACTACAATTTATACCCGGGTTACATAACCTAAATCTTTACACAATCTATAAATATTTCTCAAAAGATATATTTTTCTCTACGCGTGATACTGGTGATACGATACAACAACTTTCCGTGAAAATTTAAATATATAATGTTCTCAATTGATTTTAATAAAGTGTATGAGCGAGGAATTCATGTTATTGTTCGTGATGAATCGATTTTATACTTATGAAACAACTTTCTTCGTCTACTTATTCTTACTCTCGCACCCTTCCACTTGTAAGAACAGAGAACGCCGGCGTCCATCTGTGTGGCAACGGGTAAACTAGAGGGTCCTCGCGATACTGTCGTGTCGCGTCTTTGCAGGGCCGTATTAGGAGTTTCTCAGGCTTGTCATGATATGGCAAGTCGTAGCGCTACCTGATCAGGGCCTTGTAGGAAAGAAGGCAACCTCTACAAATTTTTTCCCCGGGCTGATTAGCAAAAATGAAAAGCTCGTGTTATCGACGAAAAAAAGTAAGGCACCAGTGGACAAAGATGATGCAACTAGTATACAATATGAGCACTGAAATCAGGGAAGTCTCGAGCGAGGTCAACGCGTAGGCAATAAACGATTCGGTAAAACTTTACAAAGTTAAGAGGTTATGCACCCTTAGAGAATTTTATTAACAAAAAAACAAGTTTTTATTGTCGCTTTTTTTATGTTAAAAAATGAAGAAATTATAAAATATAGTCCAACAAAGAAGGTCAGTGCCGCGTAACTATACGATTCGTTCTCAGTTTTGCATGCACTTTTCTCATGCTTATTGATCCGAGACGAACGAAGTTGTCTATAGTTGATCATTATCTACACTATTATTTAGTATTTGTAGAAATTTTTCAATTCATATAATACATAAGTATGTTTTCTTATGTAATTTAAACAAAATTACCTCAATCGATACAAAGTTAATTCGGTCTGTGAAATGACTATTATTAAGGCGTTTAATAAGTTTCCGCTGTTTCTTCATGGAAAGTAATCCTTTATTTAAAATAATTAGTAAAAATGTTTTCCTTTTTATTGGCAACACTCAAATTTCATGACGGAAGACAACGCGTCTTTTGAGGCTATTCAAAATCTGACCCATTTTTTGACATCTTTATAAGAATGGAAGTGCTGCTCAGTTTGTCCATGGGTCATCGATCGGAACGAGTGATAATAATAAAGTGACTTTCGGCGGGTGGGGTATAAAGCTTCCCAGTTAACCGTTTCCAAGTAGTGGTTTTCACGAGTTTTGCAACATGTGGCCGAGCATTGTCATCCTGCAAAATTAGTTTCTCAGGCCTCTGCTCGTAAAGCGACCGTTTTTCCTTCAGTGCCCGGCTCAAACGCATCAATGGTGGTCGATAGCGACCTCCTATGATGATTTCATTCGGTTCGAGCAGCTCGTAATAAACTACACTCATCCGATCCTACCAAATTGCAGAGCAGAAGGTTCAACCCATGGGTATTTGGTTTTGACGACAACGTTGACGTGATGTATCCTTTTTTCATCGCTAGCCATGACGCGATGCAAGAAACGATTCTTTTTCTACCGTTAAAGCGACCGTTCACAGCTGTGAAAATATGCCCTTCAATGTATGCCGGCTTATGAATCGTCTCTGTTTTCAAATGTTTTGAAACTGTTGCGTGTTCAATTTGTAATGATTCTGCAAGTTCAGCTGGCGTCTGACACGAATCTTCATGAAGTACCTACCTAACGTTCCAACTTTTCACTTTCAAACTTTTTCGGTGCACTACCCGGGTAGAAATTTTGTAAGGTTTGCCTTACTTGTTATATGGCCCTGATCAGGTAGAGCTGCGGCTTGCCATAACATAGCAAGCCGTAGATCGCTTCTCAGCGCTAGCTGAAAAGCTCCTGATATGGCTCTGCAAAGGCTTGCCGTAAGATGGCCATGCTCATGCTTGCCTTACAGCGCCCTGCTGAGACAGCCATGCTATCTGGCTATCCCATTAATTTCGTAACAGAGTAGCGCACTCGCTCTCCCCATTCCGGCGCGACACGACAGTGTCGCGAGGAGTCTCTAGTTCACCCGTTGCCACACAGATGGACGCTGGGGTTCTCAGTTCTCATAAGTAGAAGGGCGCGAGAGTAAACATAAGTAGGCGAAGAAAGTTTTTTTTTTCATAAGCAGAAAGCGACCGGTCATGAATAATAATATGAATGATAATCGTAATTTGTCGAATTTACAGTTTTGTATAGAAATATCTTATTATTTATTAATAGATATTGGAAATTTGATTACCGTTCTGATATAATCGTTTTTCCGTAGTATTTTAACTCGTAAAATATACCTTTTGAGAAGTGTTTATAGATTGTGTACAGATATTTAGGTTATGTAACCCCGGGTATAAATTGTAGTAGGGTACTGTTATGGCACTCATAAGGCGACCATTAGCTCCGTGATGCGGCAGCCTGATCAGGATTGTATTAGGCGAAGCGTTACCGATTCTATCGGGGAGTTAAGGGCTGTCTTACGAGTGCCGTAACAGCGCAGTCAGGCAGCTTGAGAGCGCCCGGAGCGGGCCCCTATTACAATTTCTATCCGGGCAGAGCTTCTTTATCTTCAACATCAAGATCATTATTTTACAACCGTCTAAACGAAAGTCCGACTGTTGATTATGATGGAGCGCAGTCGCCGCAAGTCTTGACAAGAGTTCGTCATGCTTCAGCTGCAGATTCTTTGTTTAAGGCAGAAGATCCATATAAACGCGTAAATTTTAGTCGAATTCGATGTTTTTTTTTAAAAGAATAACTTATTTGATGTCTTTCGGAATATGGAAAATTGTTTATTTATATTTTTAACTACTACGAGCAACGTTTTGTTTGTTTTTAATTAAAAATGGGTGATTTAAGTATTGTTCTGTATTCTGGGAAGGGCGCAGCGCGATTTGTTGATTGGTGTGGCGTCTAGCTCTTATTGAATTGATCTGAAATTTAAAAAAATCGTAAATTGCGGCATTGCATAAAAAAACATTGAAATTTTAAACTCAATTTTCAATTGTTCTTGCATCGAAAAAATTATAATTTTTTTAGTTTTCAAAGTCAAGAGGTTCATTTGGAAAGTAATGGCATAGAAAAGATGCATGCAATTTCAGCGTTATTGATAAAAAACTTTTTGGGTTATCCGTCACATCGATTTGAAAAATATAGTTTTGCGGAAAATGCGATTAAAGTTTGAGAACATGAAAATTCAATGATTGTGGTGCATAACCGATCAGTCCGCGATTCCAGCATCATATAGTAGCCCTTCGGTAACCTCGTGGAAAGCATTTTTATTCAGAAGTTCTTTTCGACGTGCTTGACGAGCTTCTTCAGTTATTAACGAGCTGTGCCTGTATTCTCGAGTCACTCTTTCTTTATCTATATTTTCTTCATATGACTTGCGTTGTCTACCAATTACCATGTCTAAATTGTTTATCACTTGTAAAAAAGACGTATACCCTTCATTGAACAATTCAACTGTTATGTACGTGGAAATTTCAATGATTTTCGACCTTGAGTTTAAGTGCTTTGAAGAGAGACACTGAATGGTCGAGTGGAAACTTATTTGCATTTTGCGTATTGCCACCCAAACATCTTTTTAGTATATTTCTCGACTATACTTCTGATGGTGCACAAATGCTCGGTATAGGCGGGGCACGTTTACGTGCTGCAACATGAGAAATACTTTGAATTAATATATTTTATCATTTTGCATATTCATAAGATGTTATACTAACATTTTATGAAATAAGAATTAGTTTTTTTTTTAAATTGTGTATTCATCTCCTGCCTTAATATTACTTCAGCGAAATAATATAGATTGAAGTTCAAGATTACGTATAGATCGTACTTTTTTTATAGATGCGTTACTATCTCAAACTGCACACACACAGTACCAGTAAAGCCGTCCGTTGGAAAACATCGAGAAGTTATTAAACGTCCTAATAATTTTGGAAAAATCAATATTTTGAAAATCGGGTGTTAGGAGTACGAATTTAACGCATCTGCTTTAATAAAAAAAATTTATATCGCCCAAAAGAAGCTCACGAGGAGTTTAGTATATGATTAATTTATTAAAAACTTATTTTTGAGAAATGTTTATTAGACTAGACTTATAATGTAATTTTTATATAATTTTGCCGTACCTAACAGTACGTGACTCTTTAAAGGTTCATTGTTGGCTTAAAAAATGGATGGAAGGAAGAGGAAAGAGATGGAGGATTAGGGTGCTGGCATAAAATAAGAATCATCCAGTCAATATCTATAAACATCTGAAAATACAAGTGAACCGAAAAAACTGATTTTTGGATATTATACAGGAAATACTTAGGAATGCTTCACTTAAAATTATCGATCAACATTTTCTATGAGCTTTATCCACGATCTACGAAAATTTCGATTATATACTTTTGATTGACGTTTTTACGCTCTACAATTGAGGCTCTATGATATTTTTACCTACCGTTGATTGTCGTTGAGATACCGAGCGAGAGAGTAGAAAATTACGAGATTGAAACTTATGTTTTCACTTTTCTCATGACACATATAAAAAATGTCTATTATCAAACTTCTAGAGCATGCCTGCAATGTAATTTTCTCTTATAATTAGCGACTACTATATACAATATTGAATGTTCATAGACGAAATATACATAGTTGTATAACAGAGAAAATTATTGTATTAATGACAAAAGAAGTTAATATTCAATACAAATATTTTAATTCAACACGTGACAAATAGATTCGTGTTTAACAGGTGAAGGTGTTTGGTAAATCTTCCGTCATCACAGAAGCTGTTACTTTCAACATGTAGCATAACAAAAGTAAAGTACAAATTGCCTTGAAGTCAATTCATTTGGATTATTTGTTTATTTTCAACTTTTTTAATTAAGTATTATTTTTATTTGCCATTAATAAAATGATTTTTGCCATTAAAAGGACATAGTGTATTTTTTCTTCGAACATTCAATATTGTAAAGAGTAGTATAGACTGAAAGTGAAATAGACTGAAAGAGAACGTTGCAAGATCGAGCTCACCGATTTGGATGAAATTTAACATGTTGATAGAATGAAAATAGGTGACACATATATTTTTTACGTGCGAAGTCTTTTTTTTTAAAGGCTGAAAGACATCCTCGAAAATCGGCGTTTTTTTCGTTCTTAGTCGATAAGTTTTGAACGGTACGAGATATGAACAATTTGCAAATTGCAACAACGTGCATTTGTTCGCATACCATAAACTGGAAATAAGAATGATGTGGATAGCAACAAATTTTATATTGTTTATTGCAAAAATGCAAGTTTTTCATACGTATCTCCGAAATTTTTTAACTAATCGAGTTGAACATTTGCATACACGTAAATGATGGAAGAATAACGGATACATGTTTTTTGCTTTTCCGATATCTCATAATTAAAGGGTATTAAGCTCGGAATCGGAGTAACATATACACTTTGTTTATATATCATTTATTGGACATACAAAAAGTACAAACGAGTTGCTGGCAGCACTTCCATGTTTGGCGATGACTCGCGACGGCTGACTGGGGCGGGAGCCTCGACGTGACGCCGAACATCACGTGGGATTAGCCCGTAGGTGACACCGGGATGAAACCGCCCTTCCATATTTTAACCGAGTGCATCGTATGATTAGCTAGTCTTCTACACATACCGGGTTAAATTGACATTAATATAAGTTCGTTTTAATATGCGAGTAGATATTTTTTAATTACACCCTCTCGTCCCTCCATCCCCCTACCTTCTTTCTCTGGAACGCGCAAAATTCTTACCGTCTGGCATGGACTAAAGCTTGTAGAAACAAAAATGGGTTGCAATGGAAGTATAGTCATTGGAACTAGACGACCCAATTTTTTCGTTGTGGCGGATCGTCATTCTTACGGGGTCACCGCATACTTTGTTCTTTCGTGAACGAGTCGAAATAAAAAAAAGGTGTAAGGGACAAAAAGTTGTATTTTTCGACTATTAGACATTCATAATTATATTGATGAATACAAGAATAAATTGTATATTATTTATTGAAATAATTCGTGAATAATTGGTGAAAATCACTCTTCGATTTCCGCTAATATCGGCACGGAAGTCGGAAAGGCTCTTGGTGTTACGGAATAATTTCGTGCTTTAGGAAGTAACTGGATTAATAACGTACTTTATGAAGAAATTCTCTTCGGCACGTACTGCTTTTGAGGATTACAATATGATCGGAAAACTTTAATAACCCCTTTAACAGTACTTTTTTTATGGATTATACGTATTATAATAATAATAGTCGCGATAAAAAAGGTTAAGATATAGAACTTTGTTACACCACACACAAATAACAATAGTTGTTTCACTGCATATGTCGCATGTCCGTGCCTATTGTGAAAAGCAAAAATTTACCGAATTTTTTAACTTTGGTAGTTTTTCTTTTATATAACCACTCTTGTACCACGCATATTTTAAAATGTTTGTAAGTCGTGGAGAAAAAACTGGATATCTGCAAGTGATTGTAAGCGATAACGTAGAAGAAAGACCACTAAAATTCGAAAATCCAGTACAATTTTGCTTTTCACAACATGCATTGACATGCGATATAGGTAAGTATACGACGAAACACCTTTCGATAATTGTGCGTGGTGTAAGAAAGCTCTGTGTTTCAAAACTTTTATCACGAGTATCATTATCGTAAAACATATAATCCATAAAAAAACGTACTGTTAAAATGATTATCACAATTTCCCGATCATATTTATCTGCATATTGTAACTTTTGTGTCTCAAAAGCAGTACGCATCGAAGAGACGTACCAAAGAGACAACGTAAAAATGGGTTAAATCAGCAGGACTATGTTTTGATTAATTTTCAGCAAACACAAGCTGAGGAATTGGATGCTCGTAGTGATAACACGACAAAGGGGTGTCACAAAGATCTGTGCCACCTTTCTCATACCTATTCATCCACCTCCGCGTGGTCAGTGTCAAGGTCAAACCCGACGTTTCTTGATTCCAATTAATAAAAATTACAGTGTCTGCGTTTAATCTGCCTTTTTTTTATGATTAAAACTGTTATTCCGTGTTCCTGTAAACAATATTTTGTAAGAACGCACTTATTCGATTTTTTTTTCGAATTGACGTTGAAACTGCGTTACGGAGAGAGAGGTGTGAGCCGGCTCGTTGTCATGATGGCAGAACCAGTCACTTGTGTGCCAGAGATCTGCTCGAACCTGATCGACCTAAACCAAACCATTGATCAAGGAGTTGATCAATGCTTCGGCGACGGTCTTCACGAATGAGAGCATCGATTTTGTCAACGTTTTCGTCACGTCTTGACACTGAGGGGCGTCCTGAACGGGGTTGGTCTTCCGTTGACATTTCTCTATTTTTAAAACGTGACAACCATTCATAGGCGCTGGTTTTACTTAGGGTAGCATCCCCATAAGCAGTATTAAGCATTACAATAGTTTTCACGGCCGATTTTTCCAGCAGGATACAAAATTTTACGGCGGCGCGTTGCTCTCAACAGTCGGCCACCGCGTTTTCGGCGAAATGGAAAAATTTATTTCACTAAAAACATGGGTCCCTAACTAAATGGACACCTGGTCGAACAATGAGGTTCCCCACTCTCCCTCCCCGCCGCAGCCCAAGTCCCGTTACTTTTGGGTCCTCCCTCGTATGTATATGGCGAACGCCACATAGGGCGTGTTTTACTGATTTCAGTAAATATGAGTAATCGGCATTAAATCCGAGAATATTCTAATACGCGCTCTTCACTCTAGCGCGCGAAAAAAATGTAAGACCGTCATTCATCACGTATCGCCCGAGATAATCAACATACCTTTGTCCGCAAATCTATCCTCTATTGTATAAGTGTAACCGTTAGGCGCAAATAAAGATCTTATTTAGTACTAGCGACATCTGGCATGCGTTGCAATGCCGTTTTGGCGTCACAATTCATTTGACACACAACATTTTTTGTTTTTCTCTCCATGTCTGAAGCATGAACTTTCCAAATACTATACATATTTGTAGCAATTGTGCCTGTGATTCGTTGATAGACATTGCAAATGCGAGTCGCACTGGAAACTGCAGACTTTGAAATCGAACATTTTAAAACCTTTTCTTTTGGTGTAAATGGTTTTTTAAATAATTTTTCACCCGTTCCCTTGCGAATAAATGCGCTGTCATGACTCGGAGATTAGCAGGTGAACAACAATAAACTGGTACACATTTAATGAAACCAAAAGGGGGATATATAAGTCGTTTAATTTTCTGTTTTCACATCCGCAGTGATAATGACGCTATTCTCTCTCTACACGCACACAATATCCTTCATCGCTCGACACTCGCGATATCCGTTATCTCTATTCACACAGTAGTTTCTATGTCTTTATTCACACAGAATTCGTTATCTCGGTAGTCACATAGTATTCGTATCTCTTTATCCACACAGCATTCGTATTCTCTATATGCACACAGTATTTCTGGTTGAGCAAATCACACAGTCCTGTTACGCCTCTATCACTCTCATACAGTTCTTAACGGTTTTTCCTTTGTCCCCTCACTCACGTAGCTTCTAGAGCGTACTTTCTCGCTTTTAACTCCATCACATTGCTCGCTCTTAGTACGAGTAACACGCCGCCTTTTTCGTCTCACCAATTTTAATTGCAATCGGATGAATGGTATAGGAGGTTACTCGCGAGAAACAAACATTCTTCCATTTTTATATATAAAATTCCCGTTCACCTTTATTCAGTAAGGGACTCTGCAGCGATCGGGTCCTTTAATATATATCTGCCTGAAAATATTCGAGTCGCAACTCGACCGAAAATTTTCGATTCTCAGTCGCGAATTTTATTGTCAAACTCGGTATTTTGTAGATTTATTGACGCTTGCATACCTAGCTCTTTCTGACGAGAGTCGTCTGTTGCCGAGATCGCACTTTCTCCCCTGATATCGCAAGGATAATGAAGAAAGCATCACAAAAAAACAGTCCTGTCTGATATCATAATTGACCTTAACCCAGTAATAGTAGAGTGCTATGATAATTAACATTGTTTGATCCGAAAAATAACCTAACTCGCAAGAAAATAATGGTTTCAGGGAGCATAAACGAGTCACGGTTCGAATACGACAAGTTCCCAGTTCAGTAAGATGTCGGCTATGTCGAATAATCTTCATTTCACACTAGGCAATATCGCAAAAAGGTGAGTACGGTATTAATTATATTTGATAGCTTATAAATGAAGTGACGAAATTCATTCATTACTTAATATTTTTTTTATGATATGTCAGGCCATTTCTGTTTAATCATTGTTTTGTTGTTGATGAAACTAAATTGGACCATTCGATTTATATGGGCAGTCGAAAATGAAATGGATTTTCTATTCATCTCACTACCGTAGTAATGCAGCCTCGCATCGTCGGTAGTTAATAAATTTTGAAAGTAATTATAATAAGTACATAAGTACAAGGTTCAACACATAATGGGAAGAGGCGAGTGGACTGTGAAGTTTACGCCGCTTACTTACTCGAAGTGGATAAAGAGTTTGAAAATCTGAGGATTACTTATTTTCATGTTTATCAATGCGAATATATGGAAAAGCTTAATAGTCCAAGCAATAGAGCTCTAAAATCATCAGATTTTGACAAAAATAGTACCTGATAACGGTGAGTGCCATCAGACGCGGAGCAGCCCCCCGATCATAACTAACCACTTTTCGGCTCCTGATTCCCATTTTATTTTGTGTTATTGATCGGTCTATAATTAAGGGAGATACACTGAAAAAAGTGAGAAAAAAGCGTTTTTTTTCTCCAAAATGTATAACCCTGCCATTTTTAAAGTTGTAGGCCAGGCTCGTCGCCAGATAGTAGATATTGATACGTACTTTTCGTGTGCGAAGCCTGGGCGCTGTCGGATAATTAGTTTTTCCGTTATTGCAATGAACATTTTATTGTACCATATTTCGCCATATGGGTGGCGTTGATCTTCTTGGCAGCATCATGGGTATATACAAAATACGTTTGCGAAGCAAATGATGGCCTATGCGACTGTTCTATCATTATGTGGATCTCACGATGGCCAATCCATAGTCACTTTACAAAAGGGTTGCTAAATACAAAAGCCTTGAATCAGGCTGCTTATCATCATCCGTTCGAGTTTCGTCTGGAGGTTGCTGGGACCCTTTGCAAAATGGGTATAAAAATTAGTTTATCTAGTCGGCGGTCGCTGGAGAGGGAGATACAAGCCAAAAAGCACAAAGGATCTGCTCAGCATGTGCCTCCGAAAGCAGTCAGGCAAGACCAGATTGGGCACTGGGCGCAATGGTTTGATAAAAAAACCAGATGCAAGTTTCCGAAGTGCAATGGATTTGCCCATACTGTATGTGAAAAATGCGGGCTAGCCACACAAAAACAAAGAATTGTTTCAGACACTTTCATCTTTCGTAGTATGGGCTGCCGTACTATACATTTTGATAGCTTCCTTCAGTGTTGCCTCACGGCAACACTCCCGATTTTTGTAATTTACTTTCCAGATTATTAAAAATAAAATTCCAGAAACACGTATATTTTATTTTTTTTGTCATCATCTCCAAACCAAAAAATCAAATTAATCCGA
Source organism: Tryphoninae sp. B BG-2022a (assembly GCA_030523005.1). NCBI lineage: Eukaryota > Metazoa > Arthropoda > Insecta > Hymenoptera > Ichneumonidae > Tryphoninae sp. B BG-2022a. The sequence continues at coordinate 6,586 of JAPYZU010000223.1, read as the reverse complement.
GTTCATGAGTGATAGAGGGTTAAGAGGCTGAATAGAGTCGGAGAATCCAACGCTCTGAGCTTCCCTACCCCCTCCTCCGAGCTAGTCTTTCCCACATCCCTTCAATCGTGGCCCTGGTTTCAAAATAAAGATGCAATGTCCATCCTGTGAGCCGCGAAGCGTATCCTTCTCCTCATATGTATCAAACATGGCTGATTAGAATTGGTCTGAAAGGGATGCGAGTGTGTTGTGGACTGATGGATTTAACACAACTGACTGTATAATACATGTATGCACCAGTTCAGGTTGACCAATGTAATGTAAACCATAAGGGTTCTTTGGGGGAAAATAGAGGTAAATTCAATATGTGAAATATGTTCAAGATCCGAGAAAAAATACGGAGTGAAGTACACAGGGTACATAGGCGACGGAGACTCCAAAACTTATAAGAACATGGTCGATAGCGCATCTTACGGGGATACGAAAATAATAAAAATAGAGTTCGCAGGGAATGTTCGAAAACGAATGGGTACCAGGCTCAGAATCAAAATCAACGGCCAAATTGATTCTGCCAAAAATACGAAAGAAGCTTTGATAGGTGCGGTGAAAACGCGGGCGGCTGCATATCGCTACAAGGTCTCGGCGCTTGGCTCGTCTTGTCAAGTGTCAAACTGGGACTTCGTAGCATACGCGCGTGATGCCATCTAATGCTAGGCAGCGGTGGCGGTTAGCAAAATGTTACGAGCTCTACACTAATGAAGCCGCCTGAAATTTCCACTGACTAACACTGCCTCTTAAGATATTAACTGACTTGAGGTTGATAGAATTCTGATTTTATTCTCGAGGAAGGTACACGATTTCGCCTTGGTTTAGGCGGAGTTACAAAAATTCGGTTTGATTGGTCTAATGCATTAGCGATACCCTTCGTTTTTCTGTGGAGGGGGTTGTCTCACAGACGCGGGGGTGACACGAGATCGTCGCTTTGTGGACGAAGTTCGTGGGAAAGAAAAGTGTGGTTTCGAATAATAGTTCGGAGAAATAATACAAAGTTTTATTTACAACTGAGTTTTCGAGCGGTGACATCGGATAAAGAGTTCTTTGAAAATGAAATATTTATAAGAGCAAGGTTGTCGGCTTGGACATTTATAAATTGAAATGTGGTCCGCTTTACGGTTAATAATAAATAGCTTTGTTTTTACTAAAGTTTTATTATTGCCGGTTATATATAAGATGGATGATTATTCGTTGGGAGAGTATTTATGAGGATAAGGAGCGCTTCTTGTTGCATTGTGTGACTGTTTATGTGAATAGGTTGAGTTTTGGCGTTAAAATGTTTGAGAACTAATTTAGAAAAGTTCTTGGAAATCGTAGCTTCGTATCTGGAGCGGGACTACTAATTGTTTCTTAGGTGTAGTTTCATAAATGAAATAATGATATGATAATAAGAAAAAAAGATGGACATAATATTTGAATTTTACCGGCAGGCTACATTGATTTAGAGGTAGACAAGGTAGTGTTCTAATTTATCGATTGGAGAGGTGCGTCACCCATGCTGGGCCATAACACCAAAATGCACTTATTGATAAAAGAACCTGCACGACGAAAATAAAATAATAATGAAGCACTGTGGAACCCTTCACTTTTCATACTCTCAATTCATATATTATAGAATCATGATTAATTTATAAGTATATTTTTTATGGAAAGGTATTTCAATTGACATACGATTCTAATTCTCTGTTACAGTCAATGACGCCGTTTAATGAGAACCCAAGAAGAGTTGATCGATTCCTATAACAATTTTACTTTTTAAATCGAATTTATAATGCAGAAAAAAGCATTGCTACGAGTCTCAGCGAATTATTCACGCTCTCTCGCTGCCGTCAGAATGACTAGAGCACTGCAGGCTGCTGAGACTCGACTGAGGTAAACGTAGTTGTGAAACGAAAAGAAATAATTATAAAAAAGGCGTCAATGGTCATTTATGAACTTTTTGGTTCTTGGAAATGTTGTCGTGAAAGTTTCAGTGAAACAAAGTACAAGAACCTTTTGCGAGCTTTCGGAAAAGCTGTACTTCTACATATCCTTGAGAAAGATGAGATCAAATAATTGTTGCGGTCAAACTTGCGCAATTTTTTTTCGTTAATTGTATTTTCTTCTGTGCGTGAAAATTTTAGAAAAAAAACATTTGCATAATTTGTACAAGTCCGTTTGAAGCGGATGAACACGAACGGTCCAAATCTGATCCATCACCGTGGCGGCATGGTCCTTTGGATTACGATACTATTCCTTCAAGGAGCTGGCTTCGTAGGTGAGTTTGAAAAAATATGCTATCAAATTTGTATTATATAAATCTTTATTATTGAAATGGTATTGTTATTATTATTAAGTTTTAGTTTTACTACAGCGAGACCGCGACACTTTACCCCGAAGGGTTGGTCATTCGCAGATTCGGTGGCCCAACGATTTACAAAAGGAATCAATTCCTTATGATTTCTACTGTGATTTTCATGATTTCCGAATGAATAAGTTAATCTGCGATTTCACGTGACTCACAGTGATTCCCGAATTTCAGAAATCAGTGATTTCTGGACTGTCAATAGAGAAACTATAATAAATGCTTGCTTGATCGGAGAGGGGATGAGGGATGCCCATCGATTCCTGAAATCATGCACTGCGATTGGTTTATGATTCCTAATGATGTCTTATACATTTAGAGAAATCACGAGGAAATCAGGAATAATCATTCGACTTCAACGACTTCATGCGATTTCAGATTAAATAGTTCACTGATTTCGTCTGAAATCAGGCTAGGAATAACTAAAAATCACGTGAAATCGTAGGTTATCTTATAAATTCGGAAACCACGGGAGTCGCGGTAGAAATCGCAAGAAATCGATTCCTTTTGAGAATCGTTGTGGCACCGAATCTGCTAGTGACAAAGCCCTCGTCATTCTCACTAAAAACCCCTTCTCTGGGTGCTGACAAAAACACCCTTGTTTCGTTCCATGCTTTATCATGTTTCAAGTACATGCAAGGTGCGTTTCGAAACAAGCTAAAACATGTGAATTCGAAAGCAACTACGTTTTAGGAACACACTTTACTGCATGCCAAGCGTGTTTTGAAACGCGCTTGGTACCGACTTTACTGCGTGCAAAGCGCGTTTCAAAACGTGCTTGGTAGGCGGTTTGCACATAGTATTGTCTGGTTTGAAACAAGGTTGACATACGCTTGGTACACGCTTTACTACGCTTCCACACTACTCTTAGGAAAGAGTCATCCTCGATATAGTATTGTAATCGAACACTGCAATATCATAAACTGTAAATAGACATAATACAGATATAAGATAGACGTAATCCATAGAGACTTCATCCGTTTCGGGATAGTAAGTTGACTCGTGCTTTCCATCGCGATCGAAAGACTGAATTTTTTGGAAAAGCGCTCGCGTTTATAATTCCAATTAGAGCGTTGCTTTGTTCGTGAGAAACACGGGATGGCTATGTGCTAGCTATCAGCCGCGAGTAATACAAAAAGCAGGTGACAATCGTGTTTCGAAACATTTTTGTGGGAGAAGTCCGCATCGGCGCCACGCCAAAAAGTACATATCAACCGTGTAATGAAACGCGCTTGAAATACATATTCTATGAGAACAGTCCGGATCGATGATACTCGAAAAACTACGTTTCTTTCATGAAACGAAACGCATTTGAAACGCATTATTCTAAGGGAGAAGTGTGTATCATCGACTCAGGAAAAAGTACGTTTGAACCGTGTAACGAAACGCGCTTGACATGCACTATTCTGTGATAGAAGTCCGTGTCGACGGTACGCGAAAAAGCATGTTTCAATCGTGTACCGAAACGCACTTAAATTATAAATAGTTATGTACAGTTTTTCAATTACCCATTCTTATTGCATAATAAAATAACTTTCCGATGATATATTTCTGTTTCCATTTTGCATCTTTTAATTGTTACTTCGTCATAAAATTATCTTCGACCGGACATTTTTGCATGCAACAGTATGTAACTAGGGTGTCCCTTTTATCTCTGCCACCTAAAATAACTCGTTAATTATCGACGTCACAAAAAAATGTTTCAAACAAAAGTTGTACGGTCTAGAGAGGGCCATCAAATGTGACTATTTTTTTTATTTTGTTGGAGGAGTTTACGCACAGTGAAGATCATCTTCTCTTCAACAATGTGGTATCGCACCTCAAGCTGCATAAAAACATTAGGGGGTCAAAGTCGTCCAACGTCATTCATGGTCAGTATCGATGATACACATCTAAATATCTCGGACTACCAAGTATTTGGTAGTCTTATAAACATTTGGTAGAGAAATACTTGCAATAAGTTCCCGGATTTCATACATGGATGTCTCTAGCGACAGTTGTACTGTCGCGTCTAGAGTGCTATTCGCACGGCCGGTCGATATAACATGCAGCGGCCTAACAATATGAGTGCACCGTCGGCCGAGGAAGCAATATCTCGTGTCACGCGCCGAGTACTGATCTCTCTCTTTTACATACTAGTTTTAAGTCCATTTTCGTTATGCAGAGTTGGCTGTTCGGAGAGAAAAGACAGACGCGAGTCCTTGCAGCATGCGTATACGCGAATAACCGATTCGGCATTGTGCAATTAAAGTCCACTTTTAATGGAGGCCACGCGAACGCTGCTTCAGACAAATTCCACGAAAAATTTACTTTGAGAAAATAATCTCCACATCTGGGAAATAATGTAAACCAGATTTGGAGTATAAAATAAGAAAACAATGCTGACTAAGCCGCTCCACTTATAACCATATAATAAGGCCAGTAAACCAGCATTAAGACAGTCTGGAAATTAACTCTACACCTGTACGTGCGGCACGACGGATTTACGTAAGAAATTCGTCTTTCCTGTCTCGTGTTCTTGTCTTAATAAACTAGTGTAATTTTACTCTGACGTTTTCATTTGTGTTCTAACCCTTAACTAACATACCCCAAAATCTTAAAAAAAGTGTAGTGCGATACTCGTGCAGTATAACATTGGTGGTCGCGGTGGGGTTGGTACGGTGAAACGAACACGGTAAAATATAATCACTGTCGCCAGGACGATCTTTCTTTCTGAAGGATAACCAGCATCGCTAGTACGGAAGTCAGACTTCACTTGTTCCGTACCGAGCAATAAGAAGTCACCCCGAACGAGAGTAAGTAAGGACTGACGTACAGGCTACATAGGACCACCTAGGAATGTCGAGAATAATCTGGCTGTAAGTCCCAACTTTCTCACACTACTATCCTATAACGCAAAGCGCTGCGGACGCCACGAAATTTATAGAATCGCGATAAGTGACGTGCTAGAAATGAAAACAAATGAGTACAATCTGAACGCCAGTGGATAGAATCAACACGCAAAGGGGGTCTGCTTTCGAAGATGCCGATGATCTTCACGATCTTGAAGACAGCGTGTTCGAGCCTAGGTGTATCGTGCTGGCTCATATGCCGCCTAGAGGTGATCTAGCATCTCGAGGACCTCCGCGAAAGGCTCGAAGTGACGGTAATTCAGAGTACCATCCGGACGTCAGTCTCAGGGAATCCCCGAATGATGCACGATTTTAGTTAGGTTTACCCAGCTTCGCACTTTCTCCTGTAGTAAGAAATCTTCTGGATGACCTGTCAACCGAGGGAGAAGAACAGGAGGATCAACATATGCGGTTAGCAGAATGGTCTGTTCCCGAAAATGACGCGATCGTCCAGCTAGAAAGAAGGGACGATGAATTGGCCGCGGATGTTGGCAGAATGGAAGCTGAGATATTCCCTCCGCAGCCTCGCCGGCCAGGGGTACAGTTCGTAGATTACGATGAGGAAGAACTCTGGATCTTGACCTTGGGTTGGCCCATCGAATCATACCAAAGTTCGACGGGAATGATCCCGCCAGTCTAGACGAATTTTTATTAGTCGGCAAGACTATTTTGGACAAGGTACGTCCCAGAGAACAGGATACTCTCCTCGCCTTAATTAAAAACGGTAAAGTGTGCGGCCGAGCTGCACGGGAGATGCGATATAAACCGACGCGTACTTTGGCTGAACTGCGGACACTTATATTATAGAAGCTAACCGCCGAATGGGCCAGATAAATTTCCAGAATGGACTGAGTAAAAAATACAAGTAATCGTACGCTCGAGGCATTATCCGAGCTTACATGAGTCAGTGGTGGGGGCCATAGAGGTGGAAAAGCTCATGGGTTCTGCAGGTAGGACATTTGCAGAGAAAAAGGAAGGTTTTTCATGCGGAAGAACCGGTCATCTGGAGAAAGATGGCAGATAGTCCATGGGACGGCGCAGCCTCCCGACTCAGGCGAGTTGAATCATAAAGTCAACTAATTGAACTCTACTTCGTCATACTGCCAAATGACGGGGTACGAGTTCAAGGACTGCCAAAAAAGTTATTGGTAACCTTGCAGGAAGACAGGGAATCGCACGGGCGGGCTCCCTATCACTTGAAGCGTGACCATCGTACGATTGACTAGTATGATGCGAACATGATCACGGCAAACTCAAAGGCATGCTCAAGAAGTCAGCAGAAAACCGTAAACGGTGCCGCCAGCGGTTTCCACATCGA
>JAPYZU010000222.1:0-35006 GCA_030523005.1 Tryphoninae sp. B BG-2022a | reverse complement strand
ACCAGTGGGACAGATGCAGATCGCGTTGTGAGTGTCAATGTTTCTACCGATCGTCAGCAAACTAAGTTCTCCTGCAAATACAAAATATAATTTTGTTATTGTTGTTCCACTATTAAATATCTTCAATCTCATTATCAGTATACAATATAGATGCTAACAACACAAACTATGAAATTAGGATTATCAACAGTTTTGGCAAGCACAGTTTATAATGGATAAGTTTTACACTTTTAAGAATAACGTACCTAATTAAAGAGTTAATTCTAACTTTACTGACCTTTCTTAACGAAGGCCTCGACGAATTCTTTGTTGACGAGGTCGCCTGCCTGCAGATTAACGATTTTGTAATAATCACTGTCTTCTAGAAGACTGTCACAAAAATCATCCGGAACGCAGTCTGCAGCGTCAGGAAACACGATAGACACCTGGCACATATCCAAAAAACGCAGACGAAAATTACGTAAAATCATTGAAAAAGCGCCATGTAACTTGGGGGCCGTCGACGATCGCACATGATGCGCAATATGCGAAAAAGAGAAAGAACAAGAACGAAAAAACGTGGTAAGTTATGACCTACCGAATGATTAAAGTAATGATTGCTGACGACTACTGGCACTTCCCCCGTCCGATAAGACGTCCGTTCGATCTCGAAATGGTGCTCCGGAGCCTTGAAGTCCCATATTTCCGGGCACAACATTTGTGCGAGAAACAATTACGGACGCACAACACTCTGCACTAGCGTCATTCACGCGCTTTTACGGCGACTGTCTGTGCAGTCGAGAGTCCTTTCTACCGAATACACGGGGTGGGGGGTCATAAGAGAGTGCACGTGCTTGTTTCATGAATGCGTAGTTCTCCAGTTTCTCGTTGTTATATGTCATTTGACACGCTTCGGTAACTAAGGCTTCGGTAGCGCAGATGGCAGCGCGTAAGTCTCATAATCTTAAGGTCGTGAGTTCGATCCTCACCCGGAGCATTATTTTTTTTTCGTTACAAGAGAATTATTTTTTTTTTATTATAGGTGGCTTGATAAGGATTTAATGTTTCCCCGAATATAAAAAATAGGTGTTGTATTATGTTCGTTAAAGTCAATACATTTTTATGGGGGATTTCTTTATTTACAATATTACAAGATAAATGATGGGCAATATAAAAAGAAAACAAAACTAATCATCGTAACGTACCATTCATTTTCATTTGCGCTTTCTGCGCGCTTCGTTGGGATTTTTCTTCATCCAATATTTAACACCACTGCCTGGACGAATTCCCAACATCGCCGACTTCGAATTAACGTCGCGCATGACGAACGGCGAGTAACCAGCTATGTAATCATCATTCAACGGATCATTTTTCATACGCGCTAAGCGGGTCGGTCTCTGATCGGGAACTGGTTGATCCTCACAGAGAATCGGATTGACCGCGTGTTTTCCTCCTTTCGGTGTTGGCAATGAAAACTGAAAAAATAATTACAGAATGCAACCGATTATATAACACTTACCACGTCCCATAAATATTACCTTTTTTCCCTTTGAGGAGAGTGGCTTCCGTAAATTGATGTGAATTCGTTGTTTGCCTTCATCATCTAATGAGACAGCAACCTTCTTCAGTGTCTTGAGACCGCATGATGGACAAAAAACCTTCGTCATGATACTTGTCGTTTTAAAACAGGCGTAACATCGAAATATAAAAGTTCTAAGTTGCTTGATGACTCGACCATCCAGTGCTGCGACGTTCAAACCAATCTGCATAAGTACATTTTGCATCGCGAAATCGGTGGTCATACAAGCAACGGTTGAGGGTTTATCGGCGATGATGTCGGAGTCCATTGATTTCTTTGCCTTAGCAATATTACCTGCGATAATTAATCGACTCAATCTTTTACTTAATATCTGCAGAAAATATAAATAATAGAAACTCACTTGGTGTGATCCATCCACCCTCGTCACTATCCTCGTCATCTTCCTCCTTGCTTCCACCATCGCCAGAATCATCGTTGTACTCAATCTCGTGTTTTACTGGCGCAAGAATGTCATCGACCTTGTGCTCACCCTCGAGTTCCAATTGCTCGACATTACAATTCAAATTCTTAAACTTATTAGCAAGACTATTCGAGTCTTCCTGATCAACATCCGAAACAGCGGTCAAATAATCGGACTCGTCTTCAGAACTGCATAATTCCGATGAACTAGATTCTTCGCTCTTAGTATTTTCCTTCTGATTCAATCTTTCTTCTTCATATTTTTGTTCCGCTGTAGTTATGGCTTTTTCTTCGCTTCCATCTAACTCCCCGTCTCTTTCTTCCACTTCACTGTCTGCATCATCGTATTCAGTTTCACAATCATTTCCAGGTAAATAAAAGCCAGCTATACTCTTTGGATGTTCCAATGGCTTTCCTTGAGTAGTATCGATAGTTCTTGGTACTGCTGGAGCAGTCTTAAGATGAGCTGTTCCCACATGTTCCTTTTCCAATTGGTAAGTTAACGCTATAACTTTAATATCGGTGGCTGATAAACTCGTGTAATCTCCAGTTTTCTTGGCAAACTCGGTAACTGGAAGTAAAATATAGTTCATCATTATAATATCCTTATATAGTACCCATTATATAGTACAATAATAGTAGAGGATTATTTTTACCAAATTGAACATTTTCTGTGAAAACATCTTTGACAGCCAAGTCATAGGGAAGTACAACTAATCTTCTGAGTTGTCTCTTACTCTTTATCTCAGTAATAACATTTTCTTCCGTTACAATATTCGTCCCAAATTCCTACCATACAAAAAGTGTTATTAAATCAACGATGTTTATGAAAAGTCAAGTTTTTAACCACGTGTTAGTGAGACAGTCGTATTCTTAACCTATATGTATAAACAACTTTTATTATAGACTTAAAATGTTATCGCTACAATGTTTTCTCGTGCATTACCTGCAGTGGAACGTTTTGTATAAACGCACTAGTATCGACTACTAAATATTCCACTTTATTATTGACACTCATTGTTTTACATTTGTTAAAAAGTCACGAAAACACTCGAGCGGCGTGTACGCGTGTACGGCCAGATTATGTATGCTCTTTTCGCAATATATACAAATACGATATATGAGCTAACTTCCCGTGGGTACAAACACAAACGTACCCATAGTTGATCCTTTGGCCACTCGGATACGTCGCGCCGGAGCCACTCTCGAGGTTTCAAGTTTTGCCGAACGTTGCTGATCTTCCTACGAATCTTTAGTTTCATATTTTTACCATCGACCGTGATCGCATAGGTTCACATAACCCTGTTTATAATTGAGTAAATACTATTTTGTTCATTATGTCAGTGTTCAATCTTCTAGAGTAGTGTTGTACATCTCCAGTGTACAACTAATTTGTTTATCTTTCATTAAAACCAGTTGCTATTAACAGGTAAGCTGTACACTATGTAATAAAACACTTCTTGATAAAAGCATCGTCTGCTGCAAAGCTACTTCAGACCCTTCACACCATAAAATCATTGTTTAAAGCTATCAAATTGCATAAATTGTGCAAATTTATTATATTCTTTAGCAGGTAATTAGTCGCTGAACTTTGTGTGTCTACTTACAGTTATGATGTCTGTTTTAAATGGAGCACTTATAACCAGGCACTTGGTTGCCTCTGAATTCCTCGGTCTTAATGCCGTTCACTCGCAACTAGTACGATGGAAGAGAAAGCCACTGTGGTTGGGAACAGCAAAATCAAAGATTTTTCGGGTTCCAAAAAGAGAAGTACTTCCAAAAGAAGAAGAAGCGGAGGTTATGCGTCTCCACAACAACTATAGAACATACAGAGAATCTTTGAGGTGAAATATAACAGTTGTACAATGCATCTAAGACAAAATTACCCTAAAGAAATAACAATTTAATAATTGTTTCTTTTATAGACGATATTTTATGGCCGAAGCAGCTCAGAACATGATTCAATTTGATGAAAATGTTGTGCGACAAGCCGAGGAAGAAGATTTTGCGCGATGTTCACAATTGAATGATGAATGGAACAAAGAAACGGCAAAGAGCCGCGAAAAGCGTATGTTTACTGAATTTGAAGCACGAAAAGTAGCAGTACAACAGAACATCATAGCCAAACAGCAGAGGGACAAACGTTTGTTAGAAGAAATCGAAGAGAAAGTTCGTAGAGCAAAAGCGGATGCAGTCACTTTTATTACCGAGAGTAATATCGATCGAGCGATTGATGAAGCTCTTGCAAATATTGTCAGTTACAATTATGCGATTGACTCGGCTGGAAATAAATACGAGGGCAAGTATGAACCAGATCCGCAAGAACCATCAAAAAGAAAAACGTTGCAACAGTAAAAATATTTGGATAAACATTTTGTGAAGAGGCTTTCTTTTACAATTGCCGATATATGTATGATAATGAAACAAAATATAAGGTCTATAGCAAAACAACATTTGTGTTTTTTTTTTCATTGCGCATCAGGGAACATATTTTATTATCGTTCAGAATGGACATTGTATACCTTTACATTTCGACTTAATACAAGGATGATATACCATGATGAAATGGAGCATACTTCTCGTGAATTTATATGATTTATGTGTCTTTCTCCTGTTACAATTACATCGTCGAAACATCTTTGGCATAAACGCGGTGACACAGTTTATCACTTTCGGAAACATCAACGCTTTTACAGAGGGTGAGCAAATTCTACAAAGTGGTCATCGAGGATATATTTGTCATGTCCAGGTTTTTATCATTAGAACAATGCGAATGGTTCTTCATAATTTCGAGTTAAACTCATCACTCCGTTAATTAATAATGCTAAGTGGTCGCACAACCCTATTAAAGATTATATCTGTCGTACGTGCCTCTCTTCTTCTATGTATACGTAAGGTGTAGCATTCATTATCCTAGCGTCCGGGAACACAAGTCTTGAAATCTCGAAGTTTCAATAGATGACGATAGAACCTTCGAACGATATGACCGAAAAGCGGTAACGATAATGCTATGGGTCGACCCTGCATGAACTTAAACCCAACGGATGAAATAAAATCCATCGTATGTCTGATTCATAGGACTTGTAGAAGTACATTATTCGAAAATATCTGTATATCAAACTGAAAGGGAGAGCAAACGACGAAGAAAAAAAACACAGCAGAGTCTTAATAAGATTTTTGAACGCTGCTGTCTGGTCCATCAGATATATAACAGGTAAAAAAGACTACTGTCATGTTTTTCCTTTGAGATCCTTGTTATTTTGTTTCTGAGACTGTGCGGAGTATTGTAAATATATATTTATAGGTCTATACAAAGTGAAGAATGCGAGGAATCGAGAGAAAAACAAACAACAGTAAAAGAGAAAATAATAGTTTCCGCGGTGCATTGAAGAGCGCCTAAAATTGTTGGATACAACAATAAATGTGACTCGGTACAGAATAAATGATCAGGGATACAGTGTCAGGAGGAGCGATTGTTTATAATCTATGTATACGCCATGACTTACATACTATTTCATTATTAGTCTCGTTTCATTTTCTTTTTTCAATCAGATAATGCAATTCACACAGTGAAATACATTACCTTTGGACTATTGTATTTTTTCCTCTTTTCTCTAATGGTATGAGGTTGTTGAACTATTGCACATGTGAATATATCAGTTTGATATTGTTTCTGGACTATGATAATGTGAGATGGAGGGTTTATGTTGCTCGATCACATGTTGAGTATCGAGTCTTTCAGTTCCTTCGCAATATTTTGTAACACGTACAAGACCACGTTATTTTGTGTCTCATTAATGCGACGATGAATCAACAAATTGTAATAAATGTGTGGTTTTTCTCTCTCTCTCTTCTTTCTCTTTGTTTCACTCTTTTTTAGATCTTTCTTATGGTCGAAGTGCTACGACGATTTTGTTCCTTTGCATTTATATAGTAACAACGTCCAATATAACTGTTTATAAGACACACGTACATAAATGTGCGGTGCAGTCGAGTCTTGTGATTTTAAATCTATGCGTTTTCTTTCGTTTCAACTATATATGGTATTATACGATGTTACTCGACATCCCTCTCGTAAAGCTGAGTTGTCTCGCCGTTTTATTTTGCTCTCGATAATCATAGAGCGTGATAAAAAATATGTTTCGTAAAAAATTCTAAACATTATTCCTGATCGTTATTTTCGGGTGTTACAAGTATAAGTATGAAAGAGATGGCACATCCGTTCACTTCTCGTCTTTTGACTCTAGTTTATCGGTTGGTAAGTATATGCTTCCACAAATAATTAGCGCATTAATTATTAAACTCGTACCGATTTGTCGAGGAGTATTGAAAGAAAAAATTTGTGTTACTCTTATCGGTATGTGCATCTCGAATGTTAAAATTCTGCTTCGCAAAACGTAGCGATTTTAATGGCAACGTTATCTCTCATTGTATCGAGGCATCATCTCAAATTAATTCGACATTATCCACTACGTTCGTCCAACTATCGGTTAACATACAAGGGCGTCGCAAGGGCTACATATCAAAATCATATCGCAGAGAAGCATCTAACGGCGGTGTCTCCCATCTCTCATGTTCTGTTTGTTTGTTTTTCATTTAAAACGTGGAATACAAAGAGAAGAAAAAAAACAACTACGAAATCTCTACTCCCTTACAACACAGCAAAAATTCTCATTATTACTACATAATAATTCGCATCAATGATAAGAAAAAAAAAACAAGCGATAAAACGGATCTCATCTACCACAAATCATGTCTAGCGATGTTATACTTTGTTGTTGCTTCTTCAATAATAATAATATCCGTATTTTAAATATCTGTATTAATGTGTTTTGGGTGTAAAATTTGGTCAACTCTTTCGCTCTACTTGATAATGTTATCAAATATCGTATAAGAATATTTTGTACGAATATATAATAATAATAATAATAATAATAATAATAATAATAATAATAATAATAAGACGGCAGGTAAACAGTAAATATAATTATTTAACAAGTGCCACGTAATAAAAATGATTGTTCGTTGGAGGAAAGTCAGATGCATTCACGAGAATATAAAAAGGAAAAAGAAAAATGAGAAAACTCTTGAGACCCACGTGATAATCTCTTTCCCTCTTTCACGGTAGCGAGGGCATTGTCGCCAAAGTTTGCGATGTGTGACTACGTTTTGGCTTGCCTCCAACAACGACAACGATAATAATATTAAGATTATTAATACGGCGTTCTAAAAAGGTTCGACTAAACTGAGAGATAAAAAGATAAACGAAACCAACAAGTATTCAGAATGTCAACCAAGACCTGAAAGTACCTAACGTGTCCTTACTTTTTGGTTGCAAACTATTATATTATATAATATACATATAGGGTTTTTTTTTGTTCTGCTACTAACAGCAATATCGATGCGATTGTCGCATTCGTTAGTACCGCTTATTTTCTCACGTCTCTCACTCTCTCTCTATCTCAAAACTCTGCTAAAGATTTTCCGCATATGTACACGTGTGGCGAAATCGTTTCTCTTCTTTTCTTCACGTTCTCAGAGTGCATGAAAAAAAAAACACGCTTCTCTCTTTCCATACAATTATTGAGCTTAACATTCGTAGTAATATTAACGTATAGCGTATATTATTTATATATGTGTTTTGTTGTTTTATCATTTAAGCTATTTTACAAGATTAATCTCAGTAAATGGAGTAACGATCGATTAACTCCCGAAAGTTTGGCGCGACTTGCTTAATTAACAATTTATTCTCGCACGCGCCAAGATGTCTGCTGCCAAAATTTCTTTTCTTGTTTTGTCTCCATCATCCTCATCTTCATTACCCGAGATTGCATTTTGCCGTCTAGTAAAATATAACTTTTCTCTCCTAATCCAAGGGTCCACATTCTCTCATACTCATTCAAAAGTCGTCCCCTCGTAAAAAATAATTTTGCACAAGAATAAAAATAAGACTTATTCTTCTTTTCTCCATTATACGACACCACAATTTGTGTCTGTTTTTTGTTTTGTACGTTCGTCTGTAAGAGCAAGGCCATGGCGCCACACGTACTTCACGCTACGTTTCATTATATCACGTGTAAAATATACTTAGTTTCTTTTTCGATCATTCAGCCGCCTAAATCTCGTTGAACGAGACAAAGCGTATCTTTGTCTCGTAAATACAACAATCTTTCATCGTTTCAATTACCATAAGATTCGATCTGGCGGTCATACCTGTTAATCCGTTTCGAGTGGCGATTATTAGTTTTCGTATCGATCCGACTTTTTATTTATTCGATTCCTCGTGGACCGTCGATCGGCATCGTATGCAGAACTTCGTCGAGAAGTTGTAGAGCTCTGTGCAAATGAACCTGAAAAAATAGTGGCATGAAGACGAAATTTTTTCTTTGTTTTTTTTAAACACTTACTTCAATCCAGCACGGTGTTTCTTTTATGCTCTGCCTAGGATAATCTGGGCCCCATCCTTTTACAAAACTCAAGCGAAGAATGCAAAGACGTCGAAGATCATCCACACCGATACCGGCTGCGGCGCTAAGACCTTTTGAAAAATGGGAAAGTATGTAATTTCTCTTGACAATGACAAAAGGTACAGAGAAATTCCAGGGACGAACTTACTCTTGGTAATTGGTGCACCGTGAGTTAAATGACCGGCGACAGCTGCTGCCTGAGCTGCCGCTGCTGCTTGCGCAGTGGCTGCCTGTCCTCTCATTTGTTTATGACACTGTCGAAGATCGAATACTTTTATGTAAGCCGATGGATAAATTTTATGGACAGCATCGCCAGGTGCTCTACCGGCCTCTCGGTCCAGATAGTACGATTGAACGAAAACACTATGTTCGCTCTGGCATCGTAACCATACATCACCCTCGCCTCGTAGGTCAAGAACAACTCCTTTTCCTGTAAGTGTGAATTTCGTATGTGAATATTCGGTGCCCTTACATAGGGAAAATGAACAACAAGGTCAATTTTTCCTTACCTATGTGTAGTCGTGCTTTCTCACTCTGCTCCGTGCGATGAACGTTGCTCAAAGCACCGAGACAGAAACGATTTCCACCACTCGGATCGACGTATCCATCCACCGTTACCGTGGGACATCCGCTGCTCACTTTGAACGTTTCACCGACTTGGGTATCTAGCTCGAAGTAACCAACGGAACACCAATACTCAGGTGCAGGTTGAGTCGAAAGCAAACCACCTATACTGCCGGCAACTTCTCCACCGTGGGCTCCCCCTGTGTATCAACCATATCGTAAACAGTCTGTTTATACAGTACAAGTTCTAAATCTACAAGGTTACACGCCTTCAATATTCTAGGACTCACAATAAGACGTTGCATGAAGATGTCGATGATCTGGTGGTTGCATGCTCTGCGTATACGTTAGTGTGTTAGCTCCAGTCCATTGCGGAGCACCAGTGTTATAGGGATTCGTCGCTGATGCAACAGCAAAGCCATTTTGATGATGGAGATGAACTGGTGAGACTGGTGAACTTTGCGTACCACCAAGAGAGGCCGTTAAAGCATCTACGCTTGTTGCTGGCTGATTGAGATCCTGAGGTGGTGTCGTTGTACCGTAAAACGGCTCAGTCGTTTGTCCCTGTGTGGGACTCAAGAGTTGTCCACCGCTACTGCCTGCGGCGTTCAGAGTTTGTTGCTGATTACCTACGCCGTGAGCCATCGGATGTACAACAGCTGAGAAATTCAAGACACATTTGTTTCCAAGTCCAAGAATAATCCATGAATTTCCGAAGAACCATTGGATACAGGAATCCGAATAAATTTTGATTCTTTACATACAGGCTAGAAACAACTTTTTCAACATCGTACTCAGTAAAAACAGGAAGTAAAACAAAATTTTGTATGCAGCAAGAAAAATAATGTTAATTGAAGAAATAAAGAGTACACATAGATAAAGTTTAAGAAAACTAGCATGAATAAGCCTCGTTCATACGTACGATGATGCATATTACGAGTCGTTGAGTGATGCGGCGTGGGAATCCAAGTCTGCCGTGGACAATTATTGTCCTCAAGTTTGGTGTGCGGATTACCGCTGTTACCTCCCCCGCCCCCGCCAAACATACCCTCACCACTGGCTGTGCAAAACAACGATAATAAAAGAAAATAAAGGAAAACAAAAAAAGAAACGAAAATAGCATAATGAAGATACATAGAAATAAGATGAAATTAAGAAGATCTGCAAAACACGCTACTCGGCGATATAGAAAGATCCCACTGATGCCCTACGACTCTACGAGCAAAAATTATTAGAATCATTTACGACGCGTAGCGAAAAATCTACCGAATTTTAACAGTATTGCTTTTAACGCACGTACAAGAATTGGCACATGCTTGAGTTATGTAGTAGTGAAGAAAATGTACGACGATAATGCAATGACATTTATGGCACTTCGTTGACAAATACTATCGATTGAGAGAACTCACTCGAGTTTGAAGGTGGCAGACCAGGTATAAAGGATTGTTGAGCTTGTTGCTGATTGTTCGGCGCTGTTGGTTGAGGAGGTGGATGATGCTGAATCGTTTGATTCATCTCACCATCGACATCCATACCCGAACTGACCCCGACACCTGTGCCAGAGCTCCCGCTACCTCCTCCACCACCCACGGTGTATTCGTCCTTCACTAGTCGTCCACCAGGACCAACTCCAACTCCGGATTGTAGAGTCAAGCCCGAGAGGTCTGTAAAGAATGGGTCTGTGCGGGGGAAACCAACCCATTCCGTCATACACCAATGCGACAATGATCAAAATTAAGAGAAAATCAAATGATTTCAATAAAGCTGCTCACACGTTACAACATAATAAATACACGTATAAGTAATTATCGAACAGATGATTGGTAAAGACATAAGCCTGCGCGACAAAGCGTGATTTAAAGACGTGCGAATAGTTGAATGAAAAAACGTAATAAGAAATAAGATGATAATAACACGTTAGCAGCGAGAGCGATAATCACATGAATTACATAATCAGGAATTTTACGATCCTCTTATGATTGTTGTTGGCCTGGTAGAGGTGAATCGAGATACCAATTCGATCAATCGTTAGCGATAATATAGCTCGGGCACTTTTAGTTTCGTTTTTCTTTTTCTTGTTCTAACAACAATTACTCTACATACCTATTCCAGGTGACACTACTCTCTCGTAGTGATAAGGATTGACGCAAACAGAGTCGCATTTGAGATCGAAAGCGAATTGGCAGTACTTGACGTGCTTCAGTTCGTTTTTGTGGAGATCCGGCCATCTCCATATTCGTGCGTATATTACGTGAGGAAAACCCTTTCTACCGGCAACTTGTAATCTACCATCCAGAGTTCTTTGTATAGTGACACATTTGCTCGGATGGGCCCCATTTGTAGTTATAGCAGTAATGAGACTGTCGAGTTCGTCCCTCTTTTCCTGTAATAGAAAAACATAATAGAATACTATGTTCTATATCAGTGGAGACCATATCTCATAGCGTGATACTGACTTTGAGCTTTTTGACCAGAGATTCAATGGCACGTTTGCTAAATCCTTCGCTCTCGCCTCCCTGACGGTGACACATGAGCGAATGTACTATACTCAGGCACGCGTCTGCGCTAGTTGGTGCGCTAGGCGTGATGCCCGTCATTTCTCTCACTGAAATATTAAAAATACTCATTGATAAACTTCGTTAATATAAACAAAAGATAATAATAAGGGGTACCGATCACATCCCGATATATCGAAGTTCGAGATATTTATTATCGTAACGCGGTATCACTGATGGGCTCGGTATTATTGGCTCGGATGCGCGGTTCGCTTCAAATTGTTCTTGCATCAGCTCCAAATGCTAAATAACCTCAAAATGATATAAAGCGCATTACAAAAACGCGCGAATCACGGTGATGTTTGTTTGCAAAACATGTCAGATTGATATTTTTTTTGGCAAATGTTCGATATAAAAAAGATTGTATATACTCACGCTCTGTATTCGGCTGCATGGGGGGCGAGGGATAAAGATGACCTCCCCCGCCCGCCAGTCCAACCATCTCTGTGAAAGCCGTGGCTGCGGCGTTAGGTTGCCCACCTCACGTGAAGGCTCTCTTCTCGTTTTGCCCCTTCGTCTAGCCCTGTACCGGTCAATCCTTTTATGCTCTACCATCTAGTGTATCTGTTCTGGCCATACGTCGTTGCGACTTTTTTTGCATTCGCACTGTATAATTATATATGTAACTGAGGCACTGGGGCTCTCGTTACGGGAATAACCTCCGTTCAGTTGCGAATTACTCACTTATGATTTATTCACAAATGACAATATTTGTTCACGTTGAAAGAATGAAAATGCGTCCAATTGGTTCGGCAGGCATACGGCTGTTACTTTGGCACGACTTTATTTTGTTTCACGAACCCAAAGATTGATCATCGCGGCCGTCAATTTTTTTGTCGAATGGTATTACACACACTTTATCTCTGCTGTCTCTTGCGAGCTTACGCGACCGTACGAGCGACGCAACTTTTTTAACGATATATGAAACATATATCGTTGCTCTTACTTGTGGACCATGAGATTTGAGTTAAGCGATCATGATGAACTTCGAACTCTTCTACGTTGTTCCTCTAACACGGCGATCCACGCTCGATATCCTTGTTTGTTGCGATTTTCGTGGAAAAACAAAGCAGTGCTGCAAAAATTCTCTCCCTCGGAGAGCCTACAGCCTAACAATCGTAAAGTGTGTATTGGTGGCGGACTGACTGGGACTTACCAGCAAGACGTACGTTCACAAACACGCATACACATGGTAATTGGTCGATCGCAGCGCTGCGATCTGTCAATCGGTCAAATGGCGTACTATAATTGTAGAGGGGAATTCAAAAAACATTCATCACACATCATGGCGATTCAAAAATAGTTGTTTTCATTTCAATTACAAAATCGGCGTTGCACATATTCTCTACTTTACAATACATCATTTCGCAAACTTTGATAATAGCTCAGATGATAATGAGCTACGCGTTTGTATAGTTTCTCAAAAATTGTCCGATTCACTGATTCTTACATCATTTTATTTGAATGGCTTTATAAAAGTCCACGTATTCGTCAGGAAAGACCGGCTCGTTTTGAATCTGTTCAAGATATTGTTCCAGAGAGCTGCGCCCGAATTCGTGTTGTCCCGTAGATTTCTTCACTACAACTTTCTTCGGGACTGGTACTGCTGGCTTGAATACGACACCGGATGGATCGTATTCTCGGTACAGATCTTCCGCGGATCTGTAACAGAAATTATAAACGGATCACATTTATTCGTCTTAGCAAATAATTGCTGAATTCTTCTCAAAAATCTCTTACATCTTTGCAACTTCCGCTGGCAAACTTCCTTCACCATTCGTTGGCACGCCCCACGCGATATTCTTGGCAATTTTTTGAACAGTACTATGGTAATGCCTCTGCAATAAATAATAATATTAAACAATTAATATAATAAATAAAATCAATTAATTATATAAGTATATGTTTGTTTAATATTGAAATGTCACCTGCAAAGCAACGATTTCCCACAGTGATGTGCAATGTGCGTTGCAGTATTCTGGCTCTTCAAGTTCCGGTTGATAAAAGCCATCACCAGCATTTGCATCTGTGTCCAACAGAATATCCACACTTTTGCCCAGTTGCATTATTGATTTTATGATCCCTAGAATTCCAAGACATCCGTTGTGCTGAAACTGTAGGGCTAACGTAGCAATTCTCTTGACAAAAGCTATCATGCGATTTTGCGTGACGCGTTTTCGCCTGTGGATTAGAACCTCAACGAGAGTGTGAATGATTATTTCGGCATCGGCGTAATTTTTCCCTGCGTGGATGTTTAGAAGATTCTTGTACAAATGCGCGTAAAATCTGAAAAAGGTTGACAATTATTAGTATACATCCTGAATACGATTCGCAAGACAGTTCTCACCTGTAAGGATCAATATTCAACGCCGAGCCCTGTCCTGATAATATCGTAAAGATCGTCTGAATGCAGTGCAACTGTTCTCTCTGTCCCAAATTGCCTTCCTCCATCAAACCATTGATCACCTTCACGAGATCTTGATAAAATTCAAGATTTATGCAATGTGCAAATTTCGCTAATCCCTCGAGACACACCGATAGGACTTTGCTGTTTGGTGCTTGTTTGAGTATACGAAAGTATATTGTGAAGACTATGCTTGTTATTTCCGTTAGGACTTTGCTTTTTGCCTGCTTGTTCTCTTCTGCATTGGTCTCCAGCATCTCTTTCTCGACTTCCTCTAATCTCTTGTTTCTCTTGCGCTCGCGTTTGCTCAACGCAAGTATACGCTGCTTGTGACTCATCAGTTTCTTTTGCTTAGCTTCCTCTTCGCGCTCTTTATCGAGATCAACGTCTTTGATACGAAGAGCTAGGAGTATCGAGACGACTTCTACATGAACAGAATGGCCACGAAGCTTTATATACTGGTTGAGACGGCGAACAATCTGGACAGGTAGAAAAGAAGAGAAATTATTATTGCTTTTCATGCATGAGTTACTTCGGTGTACGAATTCTGTGAACTTACGGTCAAAGACAATTCTCCTCGTTTATCTTCTTTAAAAATTTGCTTTATGCATTTGGCAACTGTTTCTCTCACACTCGGTCTCTTGTTGTCCAAAAGAGGTATTAAGAAATTTGCTATATTGACGGAAAAGTTGAAGTACGGATGTGTGACGAGAAGATCACACATGCAATTGACAGCCAACTCGCCCAACTGAATTTCACGATCTCCGATAATGCGTGTATCTCCTTTTTTCTTTCTCAGTTTACCTCCCATTTTTTCCAGTTTCTGTAGATACTGCTTGTAACTCTTCAAAAGAACAGCCTCATAATTTTGGAGCTTGAATGTTTCTTTCTTGACTAAAAGAGAAACAACAAAAGATTTACAAAGGTCCAATTCGATCGATTTTACTGATATAACGTACATTTTACTCCTTCTTGTTGAATTTGTGTAATATGATAAGATGGCAAAAGATCTTTGAAAACTTCGAGAAGGGAAACCGTGGCCAATTTTCTCACAGTTATGTAAACTTCTGGATTCATCTCGTCCATGAGTTCGAGAAGAATTTTAAAGTTCCCGGATTTGACTTCTGGATTTTCCAACAAGCTACTTGACAAAAGGCCAATTTTAAAACGTCTGGATTTCAACACTTCTTCTCTGCAAGCTAACAATTCAGCTGTCGAAACTTGAGTTTCTGCAGATCCATTTTTCTTCACCTGGGATGTAATAAAGAATGTTAGAGTATTCTTTGATGAATTGTTAATATTAAAAACTGTACCTCGGAAGTTAATTCTGAGATAACTTCTGTGTCGCTATTTTCTGATTCTTCGTCACCCTCCTGTTTCACTTCCGCTTCTTCCTCCTCTTTCTCTTCTTCTTCACTTTCATCTTCCTCAACTACTCTTCTCTCGACAACACCAGCCTTTGTCTTTACAGGCAAAAGAAGTCGAAGCTTTTTTGCACTAACTTCTCCAGTTTCCTTGAGAACATCCTCCTCGTATTTATCTTCTATGGCAGATACTTCCTTCTTTCTCTTGCCCCTTCTCCCTTTTACAACATCAGGTCTATGATATGATAATTGGTCATATAGATATCAATTAATATCACTAAATGTATATTAATGTATTTATAATATAGTCAAAATTAAATAAGGCGTCAGAACACATACTCGTTCAATCTTATTTGCCTCAGCAACTTGTAAGATTTGTTGGAAATAGCATTCTGCAAGAATTCCAAATCATCCTTTTCCACCATTCCCATCATATCCTCTCCATGATCGCTTTCTTCTTCCTCAACAGGTTCTTCAACCTTTGGCGCATTTGGTTTTTGCACCTGTTTCTTTTGCTTTCCATGTCTTTTGGTTTTAAGCTTACCCTGTTTGGCAAGCTTGGTTTTCGTCTGATTATTCCTTTTTACTTTGCTAATCTTCGATTGTTTCTTTTTCTGTGGTAAACAATTAAGAGAACGTTAAAAATTTAACATTCTATTTTTTAAGTAGCCTTTTCAGTCAAATAAACACATCATTGTAGGTTAGGAAACATTCATTTAATTTAAACAATATAACTAACGTGTCGATGAACACCGATAAACATTCTAAGATTACTTACTGCCATATTTGTTTAAATTTTATCTTATAACAATTATTTTACAAGCACAGAAATATTGTCCCGTCAAACACTTTAGCGGCCGCATGTGCCCTCACGTGGAGTTGCTATTGAGTCTGCTACGTATCGTCTAATGGGGATAAGCTGAAACTTGTCGGCAATGCAGGATTATTGATTGCGTCATGTAGTTTTCTAATCTAGATGTTTAATAGACATTTTTTGTTTTTTACAAAAAGTTGTACAGATCTTAACGCGCAACGCGCGGGGCTTTCACATTTTTTTTATATTACATTACACGCGATTCCTTTATCCAGAGATCCATTCGACCCAGAGTTAATTACACTGATTGGCAATTAAGCAAGAAAATTGACGGCATTTACATAAATGCTTGATTTCCTGTATGTTTGTTGCTTTATTGTTTACTGTACGAGGCCAGTCGAATAGACGTTAGAACTTAATTAGATCTTGGCAGCTACATCGTTTAATGCGTGCTGCGACATTAGCTGGTGCATCGCAAGTTGCACACGTAGTTCGACGCACGCATCTTTCTCCTCGATGATGCTACGTATGAGGGTCGTCATTTTTTTCTATATCAGAAAATAAATATTTGGTTTAGAATCTTGTGACTTGTGAAAAGGTGACGTATGAAAAATGAAAAACAAAATTCATCCACTGATATGAAAAAATATCTCTTTAACAATCGTACCTCGAGTAATTGATTCTCTTTGGCCAATTGTATCATGGCAGTCAGTTCCGCCTCGTTCGGCGAGTGTAGTCTCTCTTTTGGCTTCGGTTTTTCTGGTCCTGCTTCGGCCAGCATCTCTACGAGCCTTCTAATCTCGTTTCTCTCTTGGGCTATGCGCGATTTGAGCAGAGTCTGCATATTTAACAATTCATCATGTATGAGACTTTCACGAAGTTTATCGACTGTATTTTCCGGGCTAGGTGCTGCCGATACTGTGCAAGGAAATAGATTGAAAAGATAAAATCACACAAAACAATATATTCCGCATGGAGAACTGAAATTTACCCCTTTCTTCTTCTTGAGGTGATTCCACAGTCTCTGCACCTTTGGACGATTCTGGTCCAAAGGTCGGAGTGTCCGACGTTGCGTCAACGGTATCTTTGCCCTGGATTGAACTCTTTCGCTCAGTCTCGACAGCCTCTACGCTCGTACCCGATGCTCGCCTTGTGTGCAACTGTTTTTCTCTCGGTTCATCAACGCTCCACACTTCAACGTCTTTTTTTACCGACGTTACTGAAGCTTGACGTGACTCGAGTTTCACATGACCCGCGTCGCTTTCCGACAATGTTTTTGTTCTTGTCTCTCGTTGCATCTCGTCATGCATCTTGATCTCCTCGTCCAGACTCTTCTGAACGGCTCCCTCGAGTTTCTGTACAGTCTTGTATTTTCTCTAAAAGAAGCAAAACGGTTGAAGCAAAAAGCTATAGCCAAAGTAGATCGCATGGGTGACTAGTGAAATACCAGAATGATTTGTACCTTTAGCTGTGTTATTATACGCTGGACCTCCCACAATTGTTCCTCTCGCGATTTTGTCACAAAACCTGCATTCATTTGCATGTGAATTTGCGACAACAGGGATTCCTGTTTGGACAACTCAGCTGCTATATTTTCTGCCCCATCTGGCAAATTTATACTTCCTGATGGTAAAGGCGGAACGTATTTCATCACTTTTGTGTCAGGAAAAAGTGCTTTGCAATGAAACAAAAGGGCGAGGAGCAATCGATGGCTCATTTGCAACACAGGACTCAGTGTCATTGCGATCGTTTGTGCGTTCATCTTAGTTGTTTTTTCCTGCATCACATACGACCTGTAAGTTCTTGTAAGTTCGAACAATTCCGTTTCAAATGCAAGAAACCAAAATAAAATACCCGGGCTGTTATGTGATCGAGATGCAAAGTTATCCACGCGATTAGAATTCGGTTGCATTCAGGAAGCTGTTTAGTCAAATGGGCGAGCTGGCTTTCTCTCTGTGCAAGATCCTTCGTCGACGCAGCTTGCTCGAAACGGGATATTACCTCGCTACTCTCTAACACAGGTTCGGGTAGTTCTCTAAGGAAATATAAATAAATTAAATATCACTTTCAATTAAGGAAACCTATGAACATTTTAATTCATCAAGTGCGCACCTAAGAAAAAGGATTATCAGACTTGTAGCTACCGTAGGCTCGACCTCGGTAATATTTACAGGCTCTCGTTGATTATAGAGCTTTTTCAGATGTTGAACTTTAGACTTGACACCTGGAACTCTGTATAATCCTTCCGTGTTCATCCCCGATTCTTCTACATAGTCAATACAATCACGCACTACCAAAGGAAGCTCGACACCATCGTGGCATCTACTTCTTTCCACTGCAAGATGTAAACTTACTCCAAAGATTGGTTGCGCCTCTGAAAAAACGGAATATATTCATCAGAGAAAAAGTATACGAGAATTGAACGATTCTTGATAACTTTGTCATTACCACCAATATCCAGACCCTCGTCCGTGTGCTTGCTCTTCTTCCGATCTTTCAACTTGTGCTTAGATTTGTCCTTTTCTTTTTCTTTTCGTTTTTCTTTATCCCCATCCTTCTCATCTTTGTCACGTTTCTTCTTGTCCTTATCCTTGTCGGTCTCCTTATCTTTGCCATCTTTTTCACGCGATTTCTCTCGTTTTTCCTTCTTTGATGGAAATTTGAAGGCTTTCGTTTTTTTGGATTTTGATGGACTTCTAAAAGAACGAATTTCTCCATTTGTCAAACACTTCATGATGCAAAACCGCTTTCAATTGCAACATGTATTTGTGCAGCAGATGAACATATCGTTTTAAGTAGAAAGCCATCACAGACATGAATTTGTAACGGAAACTATGAGGACCTTGATGATAAAATATAAGTTCACAATACAAGTTGAGATCATTAGTAGCAAGATTAAGAAATCATTCGTGCTTGTTATCAATCGTTTGTCACTCATGGTCACGAGACTAAAGAACATAAAACTTTGCATGCTAAGGCGAGCTTGGTTCGACGAAATGAGTAAATTGAATTAATAAGTTGCTGCTAATGATCGTGAAGTAGTTGGCAAAGTGGGGTAGGGACAGAAAGAAAAATCCATTACTTTGTCTCTTGATCTTCGTCCGGTGAACTCTCTCCCTCTAATGTCGCGTAGCCTCTATCTTTACGATCTTTTTTATCCTTACGTTTTCCGCCTAGTAATTCTTTCTTGGAGTGCTTGTCGTGGCTGCCGTCGTCACTGACTGCTCAAACAGCAAACAACCTAATTTTTAATATACCAGAGGAAAGACGAAAATTACGAGAGACAATATATAAATCTTGAACACCGGCTAATTGATTTTTTTTTAACACGTATGAATTATTTTTTGCGCGGATATCACTTTGAGGTTATGTGCGCTATGTACTTCTGTCAAACGTCGATATGTCAATGAACCATAATAACATAATTTAATTTGAGAGGATCTTACAATCGCTCTCGTTACTTTTCCGGGCTGACTCCGATGCGTAGAGCCCCGGAAACTCCTTCTCGACGTCCGGACTCTCAAAGTCCATCCTATACACAAAAACTCTGTTTTTCTCTCTCGCACTCGCACGTTCGGGGTTGACACTTCGGTGTTTCTGACGTTTGTATCGTTTTCGTTATTTCCTCTACGTTGGCCACTCCTCCGATCCCCACCGCTTCTCCATTTATCACTTTCGGGGGATCTACAGTAGTTAAAACCGTTGATGTCCGTGGGAGAATCACGATCTGTCACGATCACGAAAATGGAAGCTGCAGGACTGGAGAGACAGGTGGCGTTCCGATCTAACTGACCTATATAACGAATTTGAATTTTTGAACGCAAATGGCGGGAATCTCTAGCGGTTGGATAATAAATTACTAACTAAATAACTGTAATTATAAATTGAAAGTATATACCTGATGGAAAATGTGTTCAGAACATAAGTCTCTTTATTATTCAAGATAATAGTTTCTAACAGCATTCGCTATTTCCGTTGATCAAAGATTTATGATAGGATATTTTTTCATTAGAGTGAATCCCCACCCTTAATTGATTGGAATGTTGAACGCCACCTTCATTAGACATCTTTCAACACATTGACTCGTCCACTTAATTGCAAGCAATTATATGTACACGCAGTAACCTACTTTGAAGAGAAGGGTTTGTTGTAAGAAATTATAATTATTGGACATTCTCGAAGTCACCGATTGAGTATAACGCCTACAGTGTATCAAGATGCACGAAATCTTGTTACCGGTCGACCTTGAAGAAACGTTTTTCCCTCTCGACTTTGCGACAAGCCCCCCCCCCCCCGTAAACTGCGTTCGAACACCCGTTCTTTTCTCCTGTCTGCGCAAAGCGTGCGGGTCTCTAGCTAAATACGAGAGCCACCGACGGCTTCAGTTATGTATCGATCATCACTCACGAACAAATCGGATGATCCTCGTTGAAGCGCGCACGTGGCGGGAATATCGATAATTTTCAAAAACTTGACAATTCTGATTTATAATTTGTTTGAGAAAATATATAGTATGTATGTTTAGACATAATCTCGTGTGCTGGTGCGTGTGTACGAGAAGCCTTTTTGAAAAGCTAATCGACCATTTTTTACAAGTAAGTTAAGTTAATTCCATAATGACAAAATAAAGAAATTTAAATAATAAATGTTGTACACGGATTATATATAATTATCGATTTTATTATTATAAAAAACGTAATTGATTGACAGAAATATAATTGATTTTCGAGGACTCGAAAAAGTCTGTATATATCGATTCTCCATAAAATAACCGTTATCCGAACCTGCCGGGTCGTTCAACCTTACACTAAATTAGACGATACGCTCTTGACCACCTCGCATCGACAGACCATATTTTCTTTTTTGAGTGGCGACATGTTTGCTCTCGTCTCCTATAAAAAAAAAAATGGAATACATTTACGACAATAATTACACTTGTCTCAAGGTCAAATTCGACCCAAACGGTATTTCCGCATGAACGCATATAAAGTATTTTATATTCTTTGGGTGTTTGTAATTTCCGTTCGACGACGACGTCATCGCTCATAGCTCTTTCAATATATTCTCTCATTTTTATTTCACAGGAGATTCGAGGCTTCCACGAAGTTCATCTGTAAAAAAAATCACGCGTCAATAATAAGAATCCCATGAATACACAAATCGGTATTACTCACGTCTCTCAAATAACATCAAGATGCTCTTCCTTATCTCCTTTTTTCTCCTTGTACATGTGTCTCACTGCACAGTGCCCATTGGCATACTGAAAGATATATACGATTATTACATGGGTTTCCCACCACCGCCAGAGGGCCTTCTCAACGACGAAGGTAACATGGCTGTCGATTATGATTTTATTATAATCGGGGCTGGTTCGGGTGGCTCAGTTTTAGCTAATCGTCTAACCGAGATACCCGAATGGAAGGTTTTGCTTCTCGAGGCTGGCAAAGACGAAATGTTCCTCACCGATATTCCTCTTCTCGCGGCGGCCATGCAGATAACCGCTTACAATTGGGGCTACAAGACTGAACCAAGCAGAAAGAAAAGTGTCAACAAGACCGATGGTTATTGTCTCGCAATGGTGGAGGGTCGTTGCAATTGGCCACGTGGTAAATCAGTCGGTGGATCATCCGTGATTAATTTTATGGTTCATGTAAGAGGTAATCGTGCTGATTACGATGCTTGGGAAGCATTGGGCAATCCTGGTTGGTCCTACAATGAAGTTCTTCCATATTTCTTGAAATCCGAGAATTCTTACTTCAGCGATGACATACCTGGAATCGACAGGAAAAAGGGATGGGACAAATATCATGGTACTGATGGATATCTCGACGTAACGAACTCACCCTACGTTTCACCATTACGCGAACCTTTTCTTCGTGCTGGTGAAGAACTCGGTTATCGAGTCAGGGATTGCAACGACGAGAATACCGAAGGCTTCTGCGTAACACAGGCAAATCTTCGTAATGGCCGCCGAGTCAGTGCCAGCAAAGCTTTTCTCAGACCGATCAAACATAGACGTAATTTGCATTTGTCGAAACAATCGAGGGTCACGAAAATCATCATCGATCCATTCAAGAAAACTGCGATTGGGGTGGAATTCTTAAAGGACCAAAAACGGTATTAGGAAATTAAGCAATTAATTAGTTCAAGTATTTGTTTAGACATTAATGATTGACAGTGATTATTTAATAGGTTTGTCATTATGTAAGAATGTAAAATTGTGTGAATGGTGTTAAAGAGATAGTTTTAACAATACAGATGTAGAACAATAGTCATAAAAATACAAGGAGGTCACAGCTATGCATAAATTAATGTTTACTACTGCTGTGGCTGAGTAATAATGTTGATTACCGATGTAACTGAGTAATAAGGTTTTTATCATACTTTCATCAATGAAAGAATTCTGAAATTTCTTCAGTTACTTCGTCAAGGCAAAGAAGGAAGTTCTTCTCTCGGCTGGAGCTCTTAATTCGCCACAATTACTGATGCTCTCAGGCATCGGACCACGCGAGCATTTGAATCAATTTGGAATCGGTGTGATTGAGGATTTACCTGTTGGTTATAATCTCCAAGATCACACGAGCATGGGTGCCTTGACCTTTCTTGTGAACGACAGCGTCACGATAGTCGAATCTCGTGTTGTATCTAATCCAGCCAATACTCTTGATTATCTGCAAAAAGGAACTGGACCACTCACAGTACCCGGGGGTGCTGACAGTATCGCATTCATAAATACCAAGAAAAAGATTCCTCTCAAATCGGGTAACGATCGACAAACATCTTCCACACGAGTTATAATTTCTTCTTAATAAAGAGAAATATAATATTTTTCAGGAATACCTAAGAAGAAGTCCATTTCAGCATCCGCAAGTCTTCTGAACAATTTAGAGGCTTCCCTTTTGAACCAACCAAATGATAAACATAACGAAGAAAGTTCAACGAATTCGGAACATCCGGATATCGAGCTCGTTCTCGGTATCGGAGGTTTGACCGGCGATATTTCCGGCAGCTTGAAGAGCATCTTCGGTATCTCGGACGAGTGGTACGATAAAGTATTCGGGGATTACCGGGGTCTCGACTCGCTTAGTATAGTCCCGGTAGTGCTTTATCCCAAAAGTCGTGGCAGAGTCAGCCTGCGGAGTGGCAACCCGCTCTACTGGCCAGTACTCGAGGCTAATTACTACGAGAACGAAGATGATCTAAGGACGATGATACGTGGTATCAGAAAGGTGCGGTATACAGATTGAAAAAAATGATATGCATTACAGCACAGGTAATCGAGATTAGAAGAAAAAGATAAACATTTGTATGCGTATAATGCTCAGCCACGATGGTTGGTAGTTCTTGAGTGACCGATAGCACTTCATTAATCTCACGTTCGCCTTAGGATCTTGCTTATCATTACTATCCATTAATATCATAAACATTCTCGGAATTTCTTTTGATATAATACTCCGCACAAGCCACACGTCCTTATACGGACGGCTTACGCAATATGGACCAACAGTTGGTGGGTCATGAGATTTACGATATAGTTTGAGTGATCCCTTTACATATACTTTTTTTTCTCTCCACAGGCAATGGAAATTGCATCAACACGTGCATTGCAGCGTTTCAATGCAACTCTCTTACCCGTGAATTTTCCCGGCTGCACTGACCTGGAATTCGACTCAGACGACTATTGGGGCTGTGCGGCTCGTCATGTATCGACGTCCTTGGGTCACTTTGTCGGTACATGCAAGATGAGTCCGCGCGAAAATGCAGGCGTTGTTGATTCGAGACTGAAAGTACATGGGATTCAAAGTCTGAGGGTCGTGGATGCGAGTGTAATGCCGTCGTTAATATCGGGACACACAAATGCGCCGACCTACATGATAGGAGAGAAAGCCAGTGATATGATTAAGGAAGATTGGCTGAGCTCTGGCTCGTGATCGCAGGTGCACTAAACCGTTTCAACTTTGATTCGCGTTAACCAAGGACAGATTTAATTAACCGGGTATAACGACTTTACTACACTAGCGCAATCACGCGAGCCACAGTTCGTTGACTAAATCGTATATTACGTATTTCTTTTTTTGTAGCCTCCTCGAGTCTTCGATCTACGCTCATATAGAGTTTTGTACTTTTAAGCCTATAACAGTATTTATAGTACGGACTATCGACGATAGTTATATTCATGTAAAATAAATAATGTAAATATAATAATATATCTATATATATATGTATATTGCAATAGGCAACGCAATCATGAATAATTAACGAATAGAGGTCACAACAGCAGTCGCAGAAACGTGAAGATAATCACCGGTAGTACAGAGTAGCCTTGCCATCTCGTTGAACCTGCGAATAGAAGCGTAAATTAAATTTTGCCACGATAATCCTAGTCCAATGATTGATGATTTTTGGATCGAAAGTCGTACCATTAATCTCGCTGAATCCAATGCAGTCACTACCGTCCTCGGTCAGAGTATAGTCCTTTGTGCAGGAACAAATACCTTAACAATAAGAATAGAATTTTATAATTGGCCCTATTATCTAGTCTTTCTATAAAAATAAAGATTAGAATGAAGGTCCATTATTTTACCATCGATACAGTCGACTCTCGTGATTTCTATCGAATCGTCCCCATCCTCCGATCCTTGAACACACTCGCTGTAAGTACTACAGCTTCTTCCCAGCATTTGAGTGTCTATGGTCAAACAATAAATTATCTCATATTCTCCTAGACATACTGTCCTGACAAATGTTTCTTTAATAAAAAAAACAAAGCTTACAGAAATCTCGACGACAAACAGATCCTCGACGTTTGAAATTCGTGTTACAAGTGCACTTTCTGTCTTCGCCGCATCTGGCATTTTTCAAAAATTCTTTGCACTGCGAATCTTCCTCGCAGGAATCGCCAATGACGTTCGCGGCTTTCAGACAACGTTTACTATCCATGGAAAGCACGTGATCAATCTCGCAACCGCAAACTTCGAAGCATCTCGAATGCATCGCTATGCACTCCTCGTGGCTCGAGCAATCTTGTCCAAGCACTGATGAGTAAGACATGAAAGTCGATTATTGAAAAAAGAAAAAAAATACACTTTTCCAATTTTACTAACTCACATGCACTTTTCAAGCACCGTGTACCATCCGAATTCGGATGATGTTGTAGTGGGCAAGTGCAATAACCATCGTTGCAGAAACTGGCTGATCCTTCGACGTAACAATTGTGCGAAGTCTGACAAACGTGACCGATTCCTGCGAACAAATAAAAAAAACTATATTTTTCTTCCGATCAAAACAAGAACGATATCGTGGCTATAAATTGTATCCCAGGTACAAGCTATACCTCTTATCACCGTTACGTTAATAGAGGAGGCCAAGTGCAAAGATAAACGATGATTCATCGCATAACCAAAAAAAGAAAATCATTACTCTTCCAGCTCACAGCGAGTGTGTCTTATCTCGTACAAATAAAACGAGTCACTGTTTAATCGACGAAACACATCATCCTTCTCAGGAGAGATGAAACGTGAATTATCGAGAAACGATGACTGGAGTGAAGAGAAGAAATCTCACCAACGGACTCGTAACACCTTCCAGCCTCGAAGTGAGAGCCCGGTGAACACCCACACGCGTTGTTCCGGCACTCCGCTTGGCCGGTGAAGGTTACACGGCACTGCACGTCCTCCGTGCACGAATCTCCTATACTCGTGGCGACTGGAAGAGAGACGAATAAAAAATTTCGTCAGAGCACTCTCAGCTAGCACACGCATTAATATAAACACATATAAAGCGCGTATATAAATATATAACTGGCTATATAATAGTAGAATAGTGCCACGAGAGATATCTTCCTCGTGTCTGTCGCCGCGTATCGTCCCAGTCCCTCTCGTCTTCGTAGTAAAGAATTTGCCGCGGCTCGACGAGCACACCGTCTCCAAGATCCTCCTTTTCTGACACGCTCCAGAGAAGATAGAACCGACGAACGGGGAGTGAAACGACGCTACGAAGCACTGAGGTAATGAAAAAGGTACGAGAGACGATACGACGAGTAGCGTGAGACAGATCCTCGATTCGGAATTATTCTCCCAAGAATACTGGCGTATCTCTATCTTTCTCTGTCTCTCTATATATATATATGGATGTAGTTATCAAGTTACAGAGACTTCCGGTGGAGCTACGAGCGCTGCTGACTGCTTCTTGAGAATTGTAACGTTTCCCTCGAGGAGAACGTTGAAAAAAATTTCGCAGGTTATAACTTCCCTCTGTTAGAGAATATAACAATGTGGGATTGTAGATGGAATATAAACTCGTCCATACTCACTCTTTAGACACTGTACGTGAGTGCGATTTCTGTCGACGAGATAATCATCCATGCACATGCAGGTTTTCTGATTCCAGCAGTAAGCGTTTTCCACGCAATCCCTGTCATATGTACAAGACGCGAGAGTTTCTGAAAAAAAAAAAGAAAGAACAAGGAGTATTATCGTACCAACTGTTGAGACGAGACCTGGCATCGACACAATTGGGATGACGAAAGTTTCTTAATTAACAACAATCAACTATTGTTTAGCAACAGAGACTTCTTTCTACTATTGTAGTCCAGACTAGATAGGTGAGACTTCTTTCCTCGTGTCTCTTGTGAAACGTTCTTTTTTCGTGTTCTTCATTTCCTCCTCTTTTTTTCCACATAATTCCTGCTTTTTTTTAAGGTACGTACGGGCGTGAGATATTCGGTCCGATCCGCACCGAGGATCGTTGATTGCGTAAGTATCCGCATGGGGGCAGCACGTTATGTAGATGAAAACGAAGTTGACGATGCCTAGCAGACGAAAATTGCGATTCTGGTAGTTCCTCATCGGACTTTATCCTCGTCGTCACTTCTCATTTCTGGACCCTCTCGATACGAGCGCGACAGACTACGTTTCGGGTTTCTCTAGTCGATTGACGAATCGCTTTGACACTCGGCCCGTTTAGACACGGGAGGAGGGATCGTCATTGTCAATTGACACTGGAGCGGGAGAGCATAGAAGCGAGCTTCCTTGTTCCTCCGCAGCTGATGTCAGCGCGCCACTGTCGAGTTTGCGCAGCGCGCATGTGTGTATGACGTCGGTGATAAATGAAAAAGCGTTTAACGTACAATTTATAAACGACGACGCACCTTGTGTCGACTGAGGCTGATCGTATCGTTACGCAAGTGTTCCGGGCTCGACTCTATTGTACTTCGTTTATCGACAACTCGCGTGTTCATCGTGAACGAAGAGGCCTTTATTTTTTATGCTTTTATATTCTTTTTATTTTCGTCATGCTACAAAGTGTGCCATGGAAAAGAACAAGCCAAGTGTTTGAGATTCTTTTGTTTACATAACCTTGTCAAAGAAACATACGACCCCCAGAGGGCTTATGTTTATTTTTTACGTGTCTTGCGCAACTTCTTAGCAGTAATAATAATCCTTGTGATTGAATTTTGATCGCTAATAAAGAAATCCGATCGACTCCAAACGATTTTTCTACGTCGAACGAAAATACGTTGTAAATAAAAATAACAAGAAATACGAGTCGCAGGAATATAATAACCTCGGCAACG
Organism: Tryphoninae sp. B BG-2022a; assembly: GCA_030523005.1. Taxonomy (NCBI): domain Eukaryota; kingdom Metazoa; phylum Arthropoda; class Insecta; order Hymenoptera; family Ichneumonidae; species Tryphoninae sp. B BG-2022a. The sequence goes on along the minus strand of JAPYZU010000222.1, from coordinate 7,285 downwards.
GTATAAAATTTCACCGCAGAGTACGTTCGATAAATCCGCTATTTCTGTTCTTTATCGATTCACTCCTCGAGCTTCGAGATTTCATAATTGACCCATCGACATTTTTTTTTCTCTCAACCCTCTATCTCACGTCATGAAAATAACTCGAGCATACATAAACCATTTTAGAACACGAAAAGAACATAAAAAGCACAAAACGAATACCTGTCTTATCAGTCATCAAAATTAAGTCACATTATCACGAATCTTTATCATTCAACATTTCCTGCCCATCTGATAAAAAGTAAGACCAAAAATAGCTTTTATACCAAATGAGATAAGAAGGAACAAGTATGTAAATTAACAAAAAAAAAATCACATCACAATTTCCAAAAACCTAATGCCACGAATTAAAATTACTTTTTTTTGTTTTTAGACATTGTAATGAACGAAATGGATGAAACTAGGAAAAGAGCCAGGACGCTATACAGAGATCCTCGTAGTCGAGGTGCGCGGCAACGACTGGGCTGTGAAGAAGACGAAAGCGAGGAGGCCGGATCGTGTGAGCCGAAGCCAAACGATTCTAGAGTAGTAGTAACACTGTTCTACCAACGCAGTTGTATATGTGAATGTGTATATAGATATAATATACATATATATTTGTGTATAGGTGAAATAAAGCGCGCCATGCCGGGACGTCCCCGGAAGAGAGCGTCGTTGCGTTGTGTGCACCGCTCCTCCGGTACATTCGGCCTTCGGGTAGGGAGAGAAGCAGAAGGAAGCTCGCTTCTCGCGAGGTACGGACGTGAAAAGAGAGAGACTAGAAGAGCAACATCGGTGTTGAACCCGTTCGAAGGCCGCGACTCACGAAAATCGTTACAAACCCCAAACCCCACCTTCGACGTTGAACGTCGCTTCACTCCCACGGTCTCGCTCTCTCTCGGAACTCCTTGTACCACGCGATGCTATTACATACCCCGGCGCGTAAGCCAATGCGGATTAGCGGGGCAAACTAGTCGGATGATTTGTTTTTATACGATACACATCGTTCTAGAATCCAGCGCCCAAGTGGCTAAGTATTTTACGTGCTCTAACCTTCCGTTTATAGTTTTGTAATTAAACGTAAGTCTCTTGCGCAAAGACGATTTATCTGAAAGAAATTATTTATGAATGAATTCACTAAGCAACTGTGGATAAATTGTTACAAGCAAAATAGTGAATTGTTGACGTTTATAAGAAATCTTAAAGATTAAGGAATTTTGAGTTAGGCAAGCTTGAAGAATATGCGAAGCAGGAAGATAAAATTAATGATGTGAAAATTCTTGTAAATGATATTAATTTGTTAAACTCACGTCTTAGATCTTGATGACCGTATCGTTGATACGTCTGGGCAGAAATAATCCGGATGGCACTATCGTCGAAAATCACAAGAGCCGCTAGGAGAAGTCGAGTTCTGAAAACAAATTTTCGCTGTCCCATGGAGTCTACGTTCTTCGTTGGACGTACGTTGCTGCAGCATCGCGACATCTTCGCGACGATCGGGAGTCTCGTTTTCGTAGTACCACGTACCACAGTGTAGGGGGACTAAGCCCTCACCATTCGCGGTGTCCGGTCCGCGAAGCTTTGCGCGAAGAGGGAGTTGGCGTCCGAAGATTCGCACCGGTTTCTTTCTCCCTCGCTCTTACGTAGGCTTGCGAGGTATCCCCTTCGGTAAAAATACTGCTCGTCTCTCGTGCCACCCGCGCAACGAGACACGAGAGAGAAAGAGACAGAGAGAGAGAGAGGGACAAAGAGAAAGAGCCAGCGAACCAAGAAGAAGCGAGCTCAGATTCGTCTTCTCGCTCTCTTCTTACTTCGCCCTCTTTACTCTTATTATTCGCACTCTCCGTTTTGCCTTTCCCCCGTTGTTTCCATACAGGCCAAGCCTTTTATTCTTCTTCTTTTGCAAACACACAGCGACCCTTCACTAACAGCAATATCGACTCTCCAGCACTTTACTGGCACTTGAGTTAACACAAAAAAGATAAAACTAAACTAGAAAATAAAAAGAAAAATTCCACCACGTTCACTGGTTGTTTTTTCACAAACTTGGAACTCTGTCGTTATTTCTTCGTGTGAGACTAAAATGCTGGAATGTCACGAACGTACAGGACTCGTTTACTAGCTACCTACGAGTAGACCGGTACTCGACCGAGACTTTCCGCTTTATCGAGACCGAAGCCTACGTTTACTCGTTATCTAATCTCGCGAGGGCCACGGTGAACGAGAGGCGGGTACCTGTAGTCCCCGGGTCAAAAATCACGAGATAACAGGCGTTTAATGTAGAAATACAAAGAAATGCGGTTAATTTCTCTTTTAATACGTTTGTTTGTTTGTTTGTTTATCGTAATAACTATAAACGAGTTTTAAGTATCCCGAGATCGTTCGACGATCTAACGTTCGAAAGGATAAAGCTAAGTTTCTCCAAGTCCGAGAGCGACGCTTGGTAAATGCGAAATCGTTCGAAACAGCGCGAGTCGACTAGTCTGACAATCTTTCTTCTTTTTTAAACAGACGTAACAATATTTAGCGAACAAAGAACGAACTAAATGCGACTCGTGCCTCGAACGATCGTAAGACAATCACGTATTTACAATCTTGCACATTTTTTGTTCGTGAAGCCTTACTTGAAAAGTGAACAAAACAAAAAGAAATAAAAATAAAATCAATTTTGTGATATATACGAAATTCTCTTACGTCGTCACGCAACGCAATTTGTTTTCATTATCTCGTAGAAGATGATAATGAAAACTTGAACGAACGATTATATTATATTTATATAATTAAATTGTATTAAAGCACCGATGGTAAGATGAAACGTAACGCGTTCACGATCTCGCGAGCGAGAGAATGGCTGAGAGTAGGACGACGATGAGGACTGAGATGAGCGACGACGAGCCACCTGAAATTAAAGACGAGCAGTGGGTTTTTAGTTTCGTTACAACCCTTTTGTTATCAAGAGTATCAAGTTTTATTCGTGCAAGAAGAAGTCAAGAACCTTTTGTGAAAAAGTATACGTACTTTCGACACACGTGTCACCCTGCTGCCTGTAATTCTCGTTGCAGACACAAATATTATCGACGCAACGCGTAAATTGAATCGTGGATTTGTCCAGTCCCTGAAGGCAGTCTTCGTCGCTCGAACAACCTTTGCCACGGTCTACGAGTAAACAAGCAGAATTAAAGTTTAATTGACAAAATGACAAATTTATATTTTTCTTTTTTTAATTAAATTTGAAAATATTGTTGTTTTACTCTGGCTCGAAACGCATTCCTTCGTCGAATTATCGAAACGCTTGTCGTTCGCACACTGGCATCTCTTATCGATGCAATCGAGATTTGGGAAATTCTTCGTGCATTGATTTCTTTCCATGCAACTGTCCATTAATTCCACCGCAGCAAGCAAACATCTTTGACCATCGGAATTTAGGACGGCGTCTTTTGTACAAGCGCATTGCATTTGTTCGTTGCACTCGGCGTTCTCGACGTGAGTGCACTCTTGGTTCCTCGTGCAGGACTCACCAAAACCTACAAGCCAACAAAAAGTTGTTACATCTTTGTTCTTAAAAAGTTCTTTCTTCTTTCTCTTGTTTGTTGTTAAATTCAATGTTATCATTGATGATTGATATTAAATCTCTTGAGGAAAAATCAAACTAACTCATTGTTTTCCAGCAGGTGTGCTCATAATAATGATAACCGGAAGTGCAAACGCACATCCTATTTTTGCAAGTCGTTGTATTTCCCATTGGCGAAGCGATACACTGTTGTTCGTCCTCGCACGTTGCTCCGACATCCCCCGCGACTGTAAAATAGCGAAAGACAACTGTAGAATCGTCAACGAGCTGTTTCGAACACCAACATTCAGGCTTCGAAACAAAAACATTGAATTTTAAAGAGATAAACAAACAACTTTAAAATTAAAATTAAAAATAAATTTATAAATGTATAAACATAAAGAAAAATTAATTCATTAAAAAAACTTCTTTACTGGGAAGACAGTTCCATTTTTGTGTCGCCATTACGAAGCCCCTGGCACATTCGCATTGTGATCTTGTTTTGTTGCAAACACCGTTCGGTAGAGTGCAGTCCTGGTCGAACTTGCAGGTGTGACCAACCACTGGATTGTGAACTGTCCAGGAGAAACAAAAGTTGCGTTATTATCTCAGAAAAAAATGCAATTAATCAAATAATTTTTTTTTCAAAATTATTGAAACTTTACCTGCAGCTTTCGGTTCAATTTCACGAGCCGAGCAATTTTTTGGTTGGCCACTGTCGTCGAGACAAATGCACCAGTTCGATTGGCAACGAGCATTCTCCGGAAGTCGAGGGTCCTTGCAACTCTTGTCGTCGATACAAGGCACTGCGGCGTCTGTGAAACAAAAATTACAAATGTAAAAGAGAACAAGTTACATTATTATTATTGTTATTTAATAATCTTTAAGAAGCGAATAATTCATCTCGACGTTTCGTTAATTCGTTTTCAAAGGAGATTTACGATGTGGGTTATAAATATAACAAGTCCCTCGAGTCGATATCACAATCGAGAAGCGTGCGAAATCAATAACACGCGTGACGAAAAAAGTTCCTCGATTCGTGGCAAAAAGGGTTTGGGGAACGTTCGACCTGAAGAACAATGTGTCGTTCGTAGCCGGTTTCTCGATACGAGTTGATAAGCACGTACGTTGGACTGTTCCCGATTCGTTGTTATCGTTTGGGAAATAACATATCGCGTTACACGACGTGAGGATTGTTATTGTTGTTGAAATATTTTTTTATTCTGTCTTATACGGAACGAAACGTGACCGGTTTAAAATCGGGACGATAAGTATCGGCCGAGTCGCATTTGCAAACGAGGATTGAGGTATGCGGATTGATTAAACGAATAAAAAAAAAATAAAGGATATTTAATTTCGTTTTTATTTCAATGTTTATTTTGGAATTCTCGAGCGAGATTGTCTTCTTCCATGGTTACGCAAGCGTTGAAAAATGTTATCGTTGCTTCATACGCGATTAGCGAGAGATTCGAGTTTAAGAAAAATTGCGCATTGCGTACGGTAAAGTGGTTTACTGTCGTAGCGAGCGTAACGCGAATAGGTCCGTGTGGTCACGCTCGCGGGACTTCACGTCTCGTCACGCTAGGCTTGCGAGCAATGCGCACGTCTTCGCCTGTACACACGGGAATCGGTGTTCGCCGGTTCGCGCGTATCAGCGATATTTCTCGATATCGCAATTTATGCCAGTCGCTGAGAGGGGCTTGCACATCGGAGACTTCAATGCTTCTGTGTCTGTGCTAGCCTGTTGAGCATCCGCGAAACTCTCGCTTTCCTTGGTCCATTCTATATTTGTAATGGGCGCTGAGAGTTTTATCTTCTCGTATTTTGCACGATCCTTCAGCAACTAAGGGGAGCTTCTTCGTCGCGCAGCAGGAGTGAAGGGAGCACACATTCGTCGGTCGGGGACAATCCAACGATGGATGAGAGACGGAAAAACTGAGTGAAAGTTTTTTTTTTTTTTTTTTTTGGCGGTCACCGCTCCAAGTAGTGGAATCGCGAAGTGCTGCTGCACCGCAGAGACCGCGCGAGCCGCGCCTCCATCACACATCCATCGGCGCTGATGTTATGTTTCTTACTTAATTTCCAAAACGTCTCGACACTCTGGGTGTGTCTTCGATCGTAAACTTTGGAACAATCGACGATTCTCCGATGTTTTTATTATCGCATGTTCGTCGTGGTAGCGAGATATGCCAGAGTAAGTTGGAACAATGGAGAGACCCCGATCGTTTCCAGGCTCGACTATCTTCGTAGAGATCTGACACCTTACAAAGCCTGTCCGCAGTTGGGGAATAGATAATGTTTGTACCCAAGGGTCACCTTCGAATGTACGTTAGAAGTTTCAATACACGAGACGTACAATGTAGCAGTTTTTGTTATCTTTTACATTGTTATTCAAAAGCAACTTTCGACGAAAAATTTCAATTTAACATTGAATTACAAGATTGGAACACGTTTCTTTTCCCAAAGTGAATTATGCGTGACCCGATTCGTTTCAGGGAGATCGACCGGAAATATCGGTCGACGATTTTCCCGCGCTTATGTGAGTCTCCTTATGACTCACTATCTCGTGAGATCGTTCATATAAAATTATCATCGAGTCGCAAGGACGCTCAATGCAATTGTCACATTAACTCTAAACTACAATGATAAACAATAAAATTCATAATTACCTAAAACTTGCGTGGAAACAATTCCCAGGCAAACGGAGAAAACGCTCAGGACGAGCGCGAATCGATTCACCATCTTCTTAGATTTTCGAATAATCACTTCACTTTTACCAAACGATCAAAAATTTACCGTTGTTATTCGAATAATTTTATTATCTCAATTTACTTCTACGAATACACAGTATTGCCACGAGATATCGTACGAATGTCACGAACAAGCGACGAACGACAAAGAGAGAAAAAAACAAAGTATTTCGTTCAAATTCGCAAAGAAAGAGACGAATCAACTGACGATCTGGCTCCGACGATGCGCGACTGACGCATGGACGCTGCGAAACGACACCACGAACCCTCTTGGGCACCGGAGTCCTCTCTCCTGACTAGTTCTTTCTCTCTTGCTCCAACTATCCTTCTCTCTCGCTCCAACTGTGCTTCTCTCTCGCTCCAACTGTGCTTCTCTCTCGCACTCCCGATGTCGCCACCCGTGCCGACCGGCGACTCGTCGAAGCTCGTTGCGGAAAAACTTTGCCCCCACTCCGCCATTGGTCGCTACCGTCGCGAACGAGAGATTTCTCGATTCGCGTGGTGGACTCGAACCAACGGTTCTCCTTGCAGCCTCTCTAATAACTATCACGCTTTTCTCTACAATCTATATACAATTTTTTACGTCCATTTGAATGTACGTATTGAAGTATGGAACGTGTATAAACCCGTGCGTTGAGTACGTCCAATCACAGTTGCGGTATTTATACGTGTTTGGCTAGTGAAACGGCGATAGTTTCAGGGCTTAGAAAAAAAGTGACGTATAGACGTATGGACTAAAATCTTTTTTGGAGCTACGTTGTTTTGTTGCGAATGATGTTCTCGGTTCTCAATAAATAGCTTTAAACGCATACATCTTGCACAAGTTACGAAGCTTCGGAATATATTATACGTTCTGCGGCGTTTCTAAGTTAAAATGTATTATGCTTCGTGTTAAATTCTCGTCGCTTGACTTACCATGTTTTCACGCTCCCTCTCGCGTCGCTTTCTCTCTCTCTCTCTCTCT
>JAPYZU010000221.1:0-34817 GCA_030523005.1 Tryphoninae sp. B BG-2022a | reverse complement strand
CTACGACGAAAGATCAAACATTTATTCAAACATTGTTTTTAATAAGTCAATTACGATTATTTAATTTCATTAATTCTGCAGATTTGAAAATTGTTAACCTTCCCGCCATTTTTCAAATATTTCTTCCTGCACAATTTAATTCACGATTCGGTACGAGGAAAGATCAAACATTTATTCAAATATTAGCTTTATTAAGTCAATTACGATTATTTAATTTCATTAATTCTCCAGATTTAAAAAATTGTTAACCTTCCCGCCATTTTTCAAATACTTCTTCCTGCAGAATTTAATTCATGATTCGCTACGAGGAAAGATCAAACATTTATCCAAACACTGTCTTTAATTAGTCAAATACAATTATTTAATTTCATTAATTTTCCAAATTAAAAAAAATAGTTAATCTCCTCTCTTTTTTTATCTGCAATTGTGTAAAAAAAATATCGAAAGAGGAGGGGAAGAAAACAAAAATGTTACTAAGAGCCCGTATAATTTCCCGATGAATGCAAATGCAAGTTGCAAAACGTTCACGAATTCTTTTCTGCGCGTCTCTCTCTTATTCTCTTTGTTCCATCTCTCTTTCTCTCTCGCTCTATCGCGGGGCGAAAAGGAACCGAGAGATCCAAGGGTGAGCCTCGTGCCCGATCGCGAATACTTAATCATTAAACGATTCCGAGACGGTAGTCGCCGTCCGAGGAGTTACGTGAACGGAAATGCCAATTTTTCTTTTTTTTTTATTCTTCCTCTTATCCTTATATACCTCGCTTTTATTCTCGGTCGTTTTTCTTCCTCAACAAATAGTCGAACGGGATTTAAATTTTCATAGTGAAACGATCAATTCCCTTTTTCTTTTACTTCTTCTTCTTCTTCTTCTTCTTTGCTTTCTTCTTCTTCTTCTTCTCTAGTCCAACTCTCGCGTGTCCAAGATGGCCGCCCGGTGTATAACAGCAATGTAAAAGTAGATAATAATTCGCCATTTGTATATTTCACGCAGATATGTGTGGCGTACCGAGCAACGATCCCAAGCCGAAACCCGAGAACGAGAACGAGGGCGATAATACGCTGAAAAAAGAGACGAGTATAATTTTGGAAGAGGGCGATCGAGGAATGAACAATAAATTTATCATTCCTCAAATAGCAGCGACACCGGGAAAGGAAAAGTTTCCACTGGCGTTCAACGACTTCGAGAAGAATGAAACTAACACGGGGAATAAGAAGCCGGTAGATCGAATAAAGGCCGAGGCTCAGGACAAAAATGGAGGTAAAGCAACTCGACTTTTTATTCAATTTGGTTGAATTAACACTTCTTGAAAATTGTCTTTATGAAAACGACCGCGAGCGAAGACCTCGTCGATGCTAATTTCGTTCTTGAAGACAGTTATTTTTTCAACCGGCATTTATTTTCGTCCATCTCGTAATTTTCATGGTCAAGGATATAAATAAAGGAATAAAGAAGGAAAAAAAGTGTGTTAATGCAACGCGATGCATTTATGACTCGACGGTTTGTTATGCACTCGGTGTAAACTCGCCGGATTTGTGGAAAAATTTTGCTGCGATAACGTCGCGACGACGGTCGACGCACGGGCAATTTGTTTTTTCTTTTTCTTTTACGGACAACGACTCTTGCGGAAGAAGATAGCGTCGAGGCTTTTTAACGAGCTCGTCGCGAGGTACGGTTCGCTCGAAACTAGAATTTCTAAACTGTGTACAGTTTGTACTCGTTGTTCGAGACTTCGGTGTTTACTTTGTATTTTCTTTTTTGGCAAAAGAAATATTGCTTTTTTTTTTCCTGAAACGATCTGTCTAAGTCATAAACCGGGTGAAAGTTTAGGGTGTTTGATGGATCATGACCAAGGCTCGTTTATCATTCTTTTTTACGGACTGAGAAAGATTAATTAATTTATTTTTAATCGAGTCTTGATCGACGATTTTTGTTCAATCTGAATTGACTAAGTTTGTTTTCTTTGAGTCGAATTAATTTTGGGATGGATTTAGTAATTGATGTAACATTGAAGAATTTCATTCAGTTATCTGTCAAGGGAGAGAGTTATTTAGGGTGAAAGATGATGTTGCAATGGGGCTGATATTTTGTTTTTGGTGTAAACTCTACTCATCCTTGAGAACTTCTTGATCCAAAAGATTCCCTGTAATTTTGTGTTAAGAGTCGATGTAACTGGCGACGAGCTACTTACACTTTGAAAACGGGATCCGTAAATTGTCCGGTACTGAGCAACCGATCGCCTTAAAATTTCAAGGGTACATAGAGAATTATGGCATAAAGTGCATAACAGTCTCATTTTTCCAAAATTTTGGAAACATTTTTCCGGTGGTAACTGAATCTGCAAAAACTTGTCCATAATTTTGGAAAGATAAGAATGTCATGCACTTTGTACCATGATTCTCTATGTACCCTCCAAATTTTAAGGCGATTGGTTGCTCAATACCGGACAATTTACGGATCCGATTTTCGAAGTGCAACTAACTCGTCACCAGTTACGCTGCCTCTTAAGAGTCAGTGTAACAAGCAACGAGCTACTTGCACTTCGAAAACGGGATCCGTAAATTGTCCGGCACTCACCAACTGATCGCCTTAAAACATGAAGGGTACGTAGAGAATTGTGGCATAAAGTGTATAACAGTCTCATTCTTCCAAAATTTGGGAAACAGTTTTCCGGTGATAACTGAATCTGCAAAAATTTGTCCATAATTTTGGAAAGATAAGAATGTCATGCACTTTGTGCCATGGTTCTCTATGTACTCTATGAACCTGAAAAAAATTTTCCAAAATTTTGGAAAAATAAGAATGGCGTGCACTTTGTGCCATGATTCTCTATGTACCCTCCAAATTTTAAGGCGATTGGTTGCTCAATGCCGGACAATTTACGGATCCGATTTTCGAAGTGCAACTAACTCGTCACCAGTTACGCTGCCTCTTAAGAGTCAGTGTAACAGGCAACGAGCTACTTGCACTTTGAAAACGGGATCCGTAAATTGTCCGACACTGAGCAACCGATCGCCTTAAAATTTAAAGGGTACATAGAAAATTATGCTGCCTCTTAATCGGGAAGACTGTTTCAGCCAAAGACTTACTATTGTAATATTTTCAGGAGGTGGTGATGGATCGTTGTCCAGTGGAAGTTCGATCGTGACTATCTCATCGGTCACGAATTCAGATCCAGATCCTGACTCTCCTTCAGGAGGAAGTGCAGATAGTTTAGAAAAGAAGAGGCCACTGGGACACGAGGAAAGATGGCAATATACGCTGCTACAAGTTTCTGTGCCTTTCTTGATTGCGGGAGTAGGCACGATAGGGGCAGGTCTAGTTCTTCAAAACGTCGAGGTATACAACATTTTCTATCTCTAGACGTATTCGTTCACATTGAACATGAGAACTTATTAGAGGATTTTCCTTTCCACCGAATTGCTGCAATCCTGTGAAAGTGTGAATTTATGAAATTGCATTGACCCCACGAGTCATAGAACTCGTTATGTTCAATTGCGTTAATTTGTTTTCCTTATCTAGATAAAAATCTTTATATTAATATTCCAGATGCAAATCTCCGCGATGAGATATAAAAGTAAAATCCTTGACCTTTGTGCTATCAGATACAGCAATGGCAAAAGTCCATGGCTCATTCGCACAAAGATTTACTGATAATCCTATTTTTTTTTCTACCAAGAGAGATACGCCATATCCTCAAAGAATCATTAATCTGTTTTAAAAAAACGTGCATCATGAAAGCTGCATGGTCGAAGCAATTTGTAAATTCCACTTAAAAAATTTCCATGAATTGAAAGCCAAAATATTTTTGCAGTGAGTGTATATCTTTTTTTATCGCGAGGCTATTTTTTTCTCTGCCGTCTGGTAGTAAATCAAATATTTAAGATAAAGCCTGTTATTGATTCAATGGACCGAGTAGCCTTGACTGTAAAAAAAAAATATATGATATCACGTTGTTACCATGAACGTAAAATCTGATACTCGTACTTCGAAATGTGTTAATGCCCCGTTTAATGACAACCGAGTGGACCTGAAAAAATATTTTTATATGCGATCGGCCCAGTTTATTTCGTTCGTTGCACGAACGTAATCGTAAAGACGGCTACCGGTCTACAAACCTCACCTTATATAATACCTAATCACATCATACCTACATGTATTCACGTGCATTCTTTGATAAATGTTACATATAGTGGATTAGCTTAGAAATTCTTTATCGATTCTATCGACTCTTTGGTGGATAATAAAATACGTGATTTAGACCACGAGTTTCACTACTATATCGTCATTATTACAGAATTTTTTATCATTATCATACATCGACATCTACCAGCCGAAAAGAATTTTTAACTCTAGCATCATTCTGAAAAAATGTAGACCGTCTAAGATATAAGCTTTTGCAGAGCTGAACTTCTTTTATTATTTATGATCGCATTATTCTTCGATCAAGACTTATCGATTGATCTATAAAATAAATGATTCACCATGTTTCTCTCTGTTTTATAGAAATGGCCAGTATTCCAGAACGTCGCTCAGATATTGATTCTCGTACCTTCGCTGCTGGGTCTAAAGGGCAATTTGGACATGTGCCTGGCTTCGCGTCTCTGCACACAAGCGAATCTTGGTAACATGACGGCGTGGCGTGAGATCATGAAGATGATTGTCGGTAATTTGGCACTGGTGCAGATACAAGCTGTCGTTGCTGCTATAATAGTAGCAATATTTGCAACAGCTGCCTATGGAGCTATGGAAGGAAAATTCGTTTGGAATCATGCCCTTCTGATGGCTGCTGCTAGCGTCTCGACAGCCACGTGTTCTTGTTTCGTTTTAGGTATGCAAATGACATTAAAACCTCTACCTGAAAAAAAAATGCTTGGTTAAGGGATTAACAAAAGTCCTTACACTAAGCCATGAACAAAACTAGTAATACCTCTTTTGTTTTACCGTTGTGTTTTTCAGATATCGTCATGATAATCGTGATCATGCTATCTTATCGTTTTAAAATGAACCCTGACAATCTGGCGACGCCACTTGCAGCGTCTTTCGGTGACGTTGTGTCCGTTAGTGTCCTCTCAGCTATCGCGTCGGGTCTGTACAACATAATCGACACACAGATCTGGGCACTGTATGTTATCCTCGCCTGTTATCTCGTGCTATTACCGGTATGGATATACGTCGTTCTCAAGAACAAGTACACAAGAAATGTACTGACTTCCGGTTGGGTACCGGTACTGTCTGCTCTTTTCATCAGTGGGTAAGTATCTATTAAGTTTCTTTATCGAGTCGAATTTTATCACGACTGTTATTTTATGTGGAATATTATTCTTTCTGATTGTCAATATTTCCATCAATTTTTCTCATTCGATTAATTCATCAATTTAATATTTCAGGCTCGGTGGTTTGGTTCTAAGTAAAGCAGTCGACGTGCTCAAGGGATTTTTGATATTCCAGCCGATAATAAATGGCATTGGCGGTAACTTGGTTTCTGTTCAAGCATCGAGAATCTCGACGACGCTTCATCAGACCTCGTTAATGGGAATTTTGCCACCGCATTCTAAAATGTTTGTATCACCGTGGAAAGCTCTCATCAATGGAGGTAAAGAACATTTGTCAGACACTAATTTGTCAACCTTACTGTCGTATCTATTATCACTCTCCTATCGTTATTTGAGTTTAATCACGTTTTCTCAATTTGTTTTCTAGTTCCATATGCAAAGTCGGCAAGAATACTCATTGGCATGGCTATGCCAGGTCAATTAATCTTCATATTCGTCGCCGATTATCTCGAGCAACACAAATCAACGCTACACATATATTTCGTTCTCTCGTATCTCGTAGTTTCCGTATTACAAGTGAGTCTAATTTTCTATATCTCTAGGTCGAAACGTCCTAATATACTTCATCCTGAAGAATGATTGCAAAAATAACTAATAAAAATTGCGTTTCAGGTCATTCTGTTGCTCTACGTTGCCCACATAATGATTCACGCAATGTGGAGGTTCAAAATAGATCCTGATAACTCCGCAATACCTTATCTCACAGCATTGGGAGATTTGTCCGGTACATTATTACTGGGAGCTGCATTCTGGTTGCTCAAGGAAATCGACCACGAATATGGCCATGAATGAGGAAACTCATTCACTACCAATATCGGCTCCCAAATATATAAACCAGCATTTTCAAGACGATTGATTTCGCCGATGAATCCTGGATATAATTTTGAAGTGGAAATGAAAGAAAAGCCTGACCAGTCCCACAGTGCCTCAGCTTTAGTCTCGCAGTCTGAAAGAATAATAGATTCCTGTATCGAGCGAGAAATAATATTGACCGAAACATAAGGCTCAAAGATGCATCGATACTTCATTATACGTCGTGCAAGAAAAGAAATTCTCGACCAAATTTTTAGCGAAGAAATCGCCAATGAAGATAATAGATTGTAAATATTTATAAACGATGCTAAAAGAGTATTGGAGTTTCCGAGTGATAACTTACAAGTACCAACGTTATGGTACAAAATTCACAATAAGAAAAAGAAAACACATTCAACCGGATACAATACTCACGAAGGAAGCGATGCATTTGTTACTGTTTTCTATTGTTGTTGAAGACAGTTTTTAAAACAAAGCGCCTCTCATCAACAAATGATGGTCGTTGCGCCATAACGATGAGAAAAAGGAAGAGAAACCAGAAAGCGCATTGAAACTTTTGCGCAAAGATCCATATGTATATATTTATTACGATATGATAAATTGCCAAGTATTTTAAAGAAGTTTTATAGGATTGAGCGGTCGCGAGATATTTATGTATATAAAAATCAGCTATTAGCAGCTGTAACGAAAAAGCATACATTCCATATGAATATATATATATATATAGCGTTTACAATGATATTTCAGCGCTGGACGTGTGGATGTACGAATTTTGTACAAATAAATAGAAATAGAAAAAATGTAGTAAGACAAAAGTAAACTGTTTGTCTGTTCTTTTTTTCACTAGTCACGGTGCGTGATGAAAATTCTTTTTTCACTTGCATAAGCGACCTATCGATACCGTAACGCTGTAATATACGAATGACGCAACAATGAATCGCATCTCAATGAAACGGCGAAAACAACAATTTGCGAATCGTTTTGACATTTGTAATTATCATCGAGTGAAAAATAAAAGAACGAATCATATTAGAAATGTACAAAGACATACCGGTATATGAAGGCGAGGCCTTCCTTTACATCTGATCAGCAAGGTTAGGCTGAGTAAATAGTTGTCAGAAAATTGTTTCTAGTTGAGTGAAGTGATTGTAGAGTTGATGTGTTTCACTTCGTCACTTCGTCACTTGTCACGTCAATTAACAGTACTAGGAAAGAAGCAAACTGGCTTTTTCAAAGTTGGCGCCACTGCCACACTTCCCGCGCTTTTGCACGGTCTAGATAGTTCGGATTTCTACCGACCGATGCCAAGCGGCGCTAGCATGTACATTTGAAAGTGGAGGAAAAGTTCAACTTTCGCATGCGTGTTGATACTTGTCGATACGTGCAAACCATATAGGTGTATATATATTCATGCCGTAAAAAATGTAATTTTGAATTATTTTGGATAATGGTAGAGTCTATAATGGAAGAAACATAATCAAATGCATTGGCAAAGGAACGTTGGCTTACCGTGTTGGAGCTGGGAACAAGCTACGCATGAATTTGACGGCGATGGGTCCGAACCGTCGCCAAAGACGCGACCTTAACATAGAATTGATTATTAGTGTCTTTCCGAAGATGGTACTATAAGATTTAACGATGATTGAATGATTTTAATACAAAAAATACGATCAAAACTTATACTTGGGAGAAAGCGTCCTTCCTGGCTCCTCAACGGTCAGTGCTGATTCATTTGTTTTGCGCAAATAGTCATCTATGCGCGCGCCGATCGCTGTGGTAGTTCCGCACGCCTCCGCGTGATCGCGGTAGTCGCGCCTTACATATGTCCCGGGCTGCTAGATGCGATAACGCCAGCCCTGAAGGAACAGCGGACGCCATCTATAGCCCAAAGCGCTTAGTAATAATTGAGCCAAACAAATTTAACGATGTGACGCGCCAGGAACTTTCCCGCGTTTACAGCTGTAATCATACTGCACACACGTTCATCTACAGAACTCGGGAACCGGTTGTGAATATTGCGTATATTATACATTGTTTATCTATTGTTATTAACTTACGCGTGTTCTAACCAACATTCATCGTATACACAACAATCTTAACCTGAATCATCTGGATTCACCAAAGTAAATCGTAACTGAAATTATGTGGTCTGCGGATGATTCTTCGGCTGGAGGAGGTTTTCTTGATCAGACATACAATGGACAATCGACACAACCTAACAAATCGGACCCGGTGAGGGGAAGTGCTGTTGTTCCGTTAATGATAGGACACTTGATTAACACCAGTCCTGACGATCTTAATCTATGGGGCGCGCCAATAAAGCTCATAACCTTCGTAGCTTACGTTCGTAAGTTCGAGCGTGTAACCACAAAAATTTCTTATGAACTTGTAGACGAGACAGGTACGTACGACGCCACTAAGAGTCTCCGATAAATTTTAAGACACCGAAAGAATAGAACATTTTGATTTACTTCATGATTTTTACATCATAGGCAGTATAATGGCATTCCAATGGATTGAAGGTGGAAATGAAAAGGGTCCAGTAACCGTACCTGCCGGATCATACGCACGAGTCGTTGGTTCGCCCCGTGAACAAGGCGAAACCCGTCACCTGTTCATATTGAAGATTATGCCTGTAAACACCTTCGCGGAAGTCTTCGAACATCTTCTAGAAGTAACGTTTCTGTGTCTAAAGGGCAGGGAACTGTTTGATGAGAACGGAGAAGCCAATAGCAATTCTCCTTCTAAGGATGACTTTGACATGGAAAGTTGTCGCGGCATGAACAAAGAACAAGCTGCCGTCTTCAGAGTTATACGAATGCAAAATGAAACGGATACAGGAATTGAGAGATCTAAACTCCGATCCAAAGTACCAGCTGCCCTTGTGGATAAACTCGATCGCATATTGGAATTTCTGGTTTCCGAGGGTCACATATATACAACGTGCACCGATGATCATTTCAAAACAACCTGAGAAGGCGAGGATCTCCTAACAAAGAACAAGATCCATTTTTTTATAAGCGAACCTAAATATTTTTCAGGTTCTTTAGTTTTTGTATTTTCTTCAACGTATGTATATTCCTTTCGTTCTTAAGTCAACTTGTGCAGGTTCACAATGAGCGAAGTGTAGAAAACAAGTTCCTTACAATAAAACGTTTTGATCGATAAAAACCCCTTTAGAAAAAGTCACAATGACTGTCAGGTGAATCAGATATACCAATGCTCGTTACGAAGGTAAAGAATTGATAATTGCCAAGTAGTCAATCTTACGTTACAATTTTATCAATTCTTTGATGCAGTTTGGCGTTTTAACGATTGAAAGTAATATCAGCTGTGAACGCAGGGCTGTACTCAAAATTCCACAAATTTGAAACTGTCATTATTGGACACTATTGATATAAAATGCTGTCGTACGCTTGACGACGAAAGGAAATTTTTAACAAGACACAGGGCCTTGTAAGATCGGCTACGATCCTGCCGATCGTCTGGCTCGACGTGATGAGAGGCAGCCTAAGAAGAAACCTCTCCAGTAACGCCTAAACATGTGCTTCCAGTCGTTGAAAATACGTTTTTCACGGTACGTGCTTACGAAACGTTAAAGAGTTATTTGCCTCGGACAGACAGTCCAAAGATTGCTGAGAGTATAAACTCTCGCTGATCCATTCCGGGTACGTCGGGAACAACTTTTTTACGATCCTTCCTACCCCTTGTACGTCGGTGTTCTCGGCAAGGGCACAAGTTTTTTTTGCCTATTCCGTTTCAAGTGTCACCCATCACCAACACAAAAAAGTATAAATACATACGGGCATACACATATATATACAGTTTAGAAATAAAACGCCAGTGTTTAACTGCTCATCAGCGTGAATGGCTATACGTTGCTCTCGAATTATATCGTACAAGTTGTGCACGACGCGATTCCATTGCGCCGACAGTGACCAAACAAGTTAATATACTAATTATGCCAGCTACAATACCAGCAAGACCGCTTCAACTCAAGTACTCGATGGACATCGCCGAAAAAGGTAATTCAATGAACGTATTTATTATTCTTGGCGTTCGACGTCACTGAAATTAGGACTTTGTCATCGATTATTCTACAATTATGATTTTTATTGATATTGGTAGGCGAATGTTTTGACGTCTAATTACACTCAGGGATAAGCCTCGCCCACGCAATTTCCTATTACTATTGTTTCTCATGTAGTTATGTACCTGGAAAATAACCTCTCTTTTTCCTGTAGTACTGCTTCTACCTTTTATCTCAATGTTTGTACGTTACTGTTAATCTTTCACTCACAAAAGTATTGTTCTCAGGATGCACCGAAGTCAGTTGAGGGACATACCATCTTGGATGGCCCGTCTTTTGCCAGATCCTTTTGAGAGTTTCAACAAGTCAGACTCATTCAAGATGTTCGGCTCGAAAACGACAGCCACACCGACCAGCACATTCTACACAGATCTCGATGTGACTTCTCAAAATGACGATAGTATTAATGATGATTTCTCTAAATCATCCAATTTGCGAGATTCGCAATCTTTGGAGCGAAGAAGCGCAGCGAGCGAGGATGGAAACTCGCAGGATTCCGATTCCGTTGTTGGTTCGGAGGAGCAACAACAACACCAGTACAGTAGTCATTCCTTTCACAGAATCGCTAGTTTCGGTGGGTTTGCAAGATTTCAACCCTTTGTCATGTCTGCTTCAAGTCCCGGCGATGGCACAGCTGGTGCCACGAGATATGAAGAAACATCTACGTCCATTGTTCACATGTCCCACAGTGTTTTGGAGTACAGGAGCAGCAGGTACAATTAACTAACTGAAATTTATATTAATCTCGAAAAAAGTATACAATCCAATCTGAAAAAAGCTTGGGTGTTTCTTACTGTAATTTAAAGCATTCGAATCTTGAAGGTTGAATCAAAGAGACATTCGATCTAATCGAATTACATTCAAATTGGCCATGAACAACGCTACGTTGTATTTAACGCTGTGATCATAAAGAGGCTTTTTTCTCCTCGAGTATAGTTTTCTATATATGTACATCTTGCTGCTGTACTGTATCAATCTCTTTTACTACGGGTGGCGTGCTCACGATTGGAGATTGTAGCAACGTTCTGTTCGATAAAAGTGGGGTCTGCTATCTATTAGCAGGGAGATGGAAAGATAAAATGTATCGATATCATCGTAAATTGCCATAATACGAGAACGATGCTACTCGATGAATTATATAAGATCTATGATATACATAGCACAACGTTTCGGATTTTCCAAAACAGTTGACTAATATGCAGCAGAGCGACTTCAGTGATGAATCAATTGTTTCATGTTGTATATTCTCGACAAACGTTGATTCTTCAGATACACAGCAACAAAGAGAAGTTCCAATCAGTATACACTGGATTCGTACGCGGTGAGCGAATCTGAAAGCGAGGATGAGTCTGATGAGACACGCTCATCGGAAACGGACTCTGCTGCAATACCCGATCGTAAGAATGAAGCAACGAACGAAACTGAGGGAACGAGCAAGAAACAAACACCGTCCACGGCTCGTAGAAAGCGAGCTCAACACGTTGCTGAGGAATTATTAGCAACCGAGAAGAAATACGTAGATATATTGCACCTGATCGATCAAGTATTTCAATTTCGGGTTGATCAAGAGAATCGAGCGCATCCAATGTTTCCACCAGAAACTGTTCAACACATGTTCTCCAATATCAAATCTATCTATAAGTTTCACAACGACTTCCTGCTGCCTCAACTCGAGGAGCGTATGAAGTGCTGGGATGAGAAACCACGTATTGGCGATATAATGAAAAACTTCGCCCCATTTCTCAAAATGTACACTGAATACGTGAAGAACTTTGATTACGCAATGAATCTTATAAACACCCTGCAACACAAAGTGCCAAGATTCGCAGCAATAATTAACGATATTCATAAACTCGACGAATGCGCCAAATTATCGTTGTCGCATCACATGCTGAGTCCGATACAAAGGTTGCCGAGGTACGAGCTTCTCATAAAGGATTATTTAAAAAATCTCAAGGACGACAATCCCGACTACGAGGACACGAGAAGTACGGTCATTGAACAAAAGTACTTCAAGTCTATTCATTCATCGTGCCTCGAATAATTAATAATTATGATCTTTTTTTATTTTCAGAGGCGCTCGAACTCGTTTCAACAGCGGCAAATCACACGAACGAAGCAATGAAAAAGATTGATAAATTTAAGCAATTGTTAGAAATACAGGAAAGTATTTATGACGCAACGGACCTAGTCAGTGCGACTCGTGAGCTCATAAAAGAGGGTCGAATAGTCAAAATATCGGCGCGAAGCGGAGATCATCAAGAGAGATACCTGTTTCTGGTGAGATGAAGACACATGAAAA
Organism: Tryphoninae sp. B BG-2022a; assembly: GCA_030523005.1. Lineage (NCBI taxonomy): Eukaryota > Metazoa > Arthropoda > Insecta > Hymenoptera > Ichneumonidae > Tryphoninae sp. B BG-2022a. The sequence goes on along the minus strand of JAPYZU010000221.1, from coordinate 22,278 downwards.
ATTCCAACTTCTTCGAGCATATTGTCTCATACTTTTTAAGTGGAAAATCAACTGTACTCTTTTGCAGTTTAGCGACATGCTACTACTTTGTTCCATAAGACTGATACCTGGACCGTTATATCGGTTGCGAGCCAAATTTTTGGTCGAAGAAATCCAAGTCGTCGAGGGTGACAATCTCGAGACGGCAAACACATTTTACATTAGAGATGAGAACAAGAGCGTCGAGTTGTACACGCACGCTACGGCCGAAAAAGCCGCCTGGCTCGACGCTCTGTTCCAGACGATGCAGGAGATAATGAGGAGAAAGGCGAGCCTAAAAACTGGCAATAATAAAACGGCTCTGGTCAAGGCGGACGATGTGACTAGATGCATGGTCTGCGAAGCAATATTCTCGGTTATGAAGAGAAAGCACAATTGTCGAGCTTGTGGCATTGTAAGTTTTAACATTAAAATTCTATTCGATTTCACAAAAAGTTCTTAATACTCAAATCATTGTTAACTAATTGTTGATAACTTGATTGATGATTTCAGGTCGTTTGCAGCAAATGCTCGAATCAAAAATTAATCTTCGAGGATAATAAGAACATGAGAGTTTGCAGACTGTGTCATGCAGCATTGACTCAGCCATTGACAAAATCGCCCACCTCGCCTTCCGGGCCTGTACCTAGCTTGCTTCAAGTATCAGCTTGCGCGCCCTGTGTACTCTCGGGCTTTCTCTTTCTCAAAACTCAGGCGAGCAAGCCCTGGGCAAGACGTTGGTTCGCGCTTCACGCGGATTTTGTCCTCTACACCTTCAAATCACATAACGACAGTCTCGCTCTCACCGCAACACCGATGCCCGGGTTCACGCTCACGGAGGGAACAAAATTGCCCGACGACGATCCGTTGAATATCCGAGATCGTAAGGGAACTTTTAAAATTCATCATTCCAGAAAATATTACTATCTACAAGCACATTCTCAAGAAGACATGAACATGTGAGTCTCCGATTGTTCCCAGTAGAAAATAAAAATTGCCACTTACCTTTATAAAACTGCGGCTGATAATTCACGTCTGCATTTGCGTCTCTTTTCACAGGTGGATGAACGCTCTCGAACTTGCAACGAAAGCAGAATTACCTCATCCCGAGAGAAACGAGGAGGAAGAGGAGGATTACGACGAGGACGCACAACAAGGTCAATCGATAGCTCATGTAAACTAATTAACAAAAGATTAATCCTTTTGTACCTCTCTTCGTGACTTCCAATCCAAAATGGAATCTAGCTAAATGATTTTACGAGCCTCTATGCTCAAAAAAAACAACCGAATAAGAAGATACATAATCGTATTAGTAAGTAGCCTATAATATATATTTGAGCGAAGTTAAATTATGTTATCGAACAGTATCTGTTGTATGAGAAATCGAGTCAATTGACTAAATGCAACCGAAGCGCTTGTTGTTTTGTAATATTGTGTTATAGTATATTTAAATATATATATATATTTAAAATATATATATATATATATAAACACATATATTAGTTATATAGATACGACGTGCAATCGTCGAACGTGCCGAACTGCCCTATCAATATGCACAAAAGAAACAAAAGAAATGTTAAAGTTAATTCGATGTTTTGGAATTTTTTAAAATTTACGCTTCGATATTGCTGTATTTGATATAAAACTTGGTAGCTAGTTCACTGGCGAGCCAGTTGAATTTATTCGAAACAAGGACAATGGTTTTGTAATAAATTCGTTACGTCTTTCATGCTAAAGAGGATGAAAGCATAAATTTATCTGTCTAATATCTTTTTTGTATGCGCAAGGGGATACCATCGACAGCGGTTGTAAATACTGAGCCAGGGCTCAACTCACGATCTCCGAATGTTTTGCAAATCAGCGTGTACTTCCTCAATAATGTAACCAGGGCAACTTTGGTTATTACCAGTCCGAAACGTTGACCTACGAGAAAATAGATATGAAGTGACGTGTGATCGATGATGACTAGAAGCTAATCGCTAAACTCACCGATACAAGATCTCGGACCGATGCCGAAAGATAAGTGGCTGGCAGAAAAACCGAGATTATTACTATCGGTTCTCGTCGGGTCGTAAATTTCCGGATCTTTAAAGAATCTCGGATCGGTGTTAGTACCGCAAGTTGCCACGTAGACCGTCGAGCCCTTCTCCAGAATTATGTCCGTGCCTGGAATCTTTTTTTTCTCATTGAAGTTAAGATTCTCTCTAGCCAAATTTCATCGCTTCATTAAATACTTTTTGTTAAATAATCTTGGAACCTTATAATCTTGCACGCAAACACGATCTTCCATAGGTAGAGGAGGATGCAATCGAAGACTTTCGTTGATACATTTATCCAAAAAAGTCATTTCGTTCAGCATCTCCATCGTCAGTGGTTCATTACCAGCGACTCTCACGATTTCCTCATAAGCTTCAGCCTCGTACTTTGGATTGAGGGATAAATCATAGAGAGCGAAAGCAATTGTCGTCGATGTAGCCTCGAATCCAGCAACGTAAAAGGAAACTGCCTGTGCTACTAAATTGTCACCCTCGAATACTGCACAAGATTTAAGTTCATCGTTATTTTTTTGTTCCAGGACATAGATTGTTGGCACGAATAAGCATCACACTAGACAATTACCAAAATCAGGATTATTTTCAGAATTCTTCAGACTCATTAAAGAATCGACGAGGTCACCACGTTTGTTGTCAACTCTCTCACGAGTTTCGTACGAATCCCAGAATATGTCACGGAAGAATTTCGCCGGGCCTTTTGAGACGAGAGAGGTGAAACGTATCAACTCCGGAAGAAAAAAATGTATGACGAGTATGATACCCCGTTTGGTACCAGCGAGAACTTTTTGTCCTAGAGAATGGATAAAGATAGTTGTAAAATATTTGACTGAACGCATGGCTATACGAATAATGAGTGACTTTATTATTTGTGATTGCAGAATTTTACCAGCTTTCCAAAATTGGGTGTTGTCTTTATCAAACGAGTTTGTTGTGACGCCGAAAGCAGCAGATGCGAATACGTCCGTGCAATATCTACCGGCAATGCTTTTCAGTTCAAGATGTTTAAGGCCTTCGACATCAGTTTTCTGGGAATCGACGTATTCCATAAAATTCTTACTACAGTCGACGACAAGAGGAAGCATATTGCGAAGTTTTTGTCCTGTCAGGCAAGGTGTAAGTTTGCCACGAAGATACTTCCATCGAGGTTTTCTGATACCGAGCAAGCTTACATAACCCAATGGATCAGCCTCACCCTCGCCGCCGAAGCCACGATTGGGAAATACCTCAAAGTCCTTAATCATGATTTGCTTGATGAGATCCAGACTTCTCAGAATAAGCAGTGGTTTATGAAATAGATAACAACCGACGTAGGGTGCATCGGGTTCGACACTGTAGTAAATTTCGCGCAAGACTTGTCCCGGAGTTTTTTGAAACAGTATGGATTCTTTCATGTTACCGAAGAGAATGTGAGTCGGTGGTGTTTTTACTCCTTTTTTGCTCCAGTATGATAGATTGTATTTTGCATAAGCATAAAAAAGACTGAGAATAATTAAAATCGCGCTGAGCAAGTAGGACAAAATCACCGATAGTGCCATGACGAAAGTCTATGAAAAAATGTTGAAAATACACTTATCTAAGTTAATATAGACGTCGCGTTAGTGAGGAAGTCTGTTGTCCACGAGTGATCGTGTGAAAGCTTGAGAGCCCTATGAAAAATTGTTTTTGGCTCACCGAAAACTAGATAAGCAACTGGGTGATAGGTAATACAATCACAACTGCCACAGCGAACATATGTACAAGACGGCTTCACGAAAATTAAGTTCTTAACTCTTTGAGAGTAAAATAAGTTCCATCGCCTGCGGCTGTTCAAGACTGATGGAAACAGTGCATGATGATATGTTATACGATCTGCTCACCCCCCAGATATCCTCAATCTGTTAGTATGCCAAAAGTTATTTCGCGATGGGAATTTATAATGAGATAACGAGGTACAAGGAAACATCAGATGCATATGAATTCTTATACGAACGTATTAACATAGCCTGTTTTTATGTTACGTTCCAGGAATAAATTGGAGACTTCTTATAGGAATCAATAAAAGAAACTGTTTAAGGATACTTCGGATATACATTGACGAATGCAAAATTATTCGCAAACAAGATAACAATCTACAATTATGCTGCATAACTTTTGTCCTCGATTTGATTCATTTCAGCGTGTAATCGGTGTAATCTTTTGCGCTTCTGCTTGGCACGATTTTGTTGGCTAAAGAGGTTTGCAACGCCATCTGACAGATATTGCACCAACCCATCGCATTGCATTACGTTTGATAATGTGTGAGTGCGTGTGAGTGTGCGTCAACGAGATCGTAACCTCAAAAATTTAATGTCTCTCGTGAATTTGTTAAGACAAACAAAAATTACATCTAATTGAAACTAATCGTTTGACAATCAATGTGTACCCCCAGGAGGTGCTACCAAAGACATAAGCAACGACGCATGACAAATGCTGGTTATTCGTCGTCGTAAGGCTACGAAAGATCGTAAAATTCGACGCTTCATTTGCGACAATGAAACGTACAAAGGAAGAATGAAAAAACGATGAATAGCTAGTTATGCTTCCGTCGACCGGTTACTTCAAATCTATTATTTGCCCTTTCTACGAAAACGGCTGCTGCGACAGGCCCTACTGTCATTTCAAACATCTACGTCGAGGTAACGAGGACGAAACTAAATGTTGCAATTTTTTATATTGACATTAGTTCTGCTAATAGTTAATGTCATTTTAGTATACAAAGTTGTTCTACGTTAGGTTATCGAATATGTAGATTTTAGGGAGATTAATTGAATTTTATGAAACGTGTATATTACTTAACTTTTGCTTATAGATGACTCAACAAGTTCGTCCCTGGCATTGCCCACGCCTCAGGCCCCGACGGCCGAGACGAGCCAAACGGGTGAAAGCTCCTCCGTGGGCGGTCCTCCCCAGATCCATTATTTGGTCAACGAAGCTGTAAAAAAATTGCTCGAGAATCAAGAAGTGGGTGATACCAAGATGATGACTGATAAAATTGTCGCTCAAGTGGTCGAGCAGTTGAAACCAACTATTGCTTCGAATCCTACTACAAAACTCGCAAGCACTCCTTCCGAGGTTGCTCCTGTTGCTATTGGAAAACATATAGGTGTTCCAAGCTGTGTCACTAAACCAGCCCCTTGCGTCTACAATCCTACACCCATATCGGAGTTGAAGAAACGACACATACCCGTGCCTGTTTACATGCCAACGAGAGAAAGCAAAGTTGCTGTAAAAAGAAAATCTTCAACGGACACGACTATTAAATCTTGGCCGAGTATGGTACGCGAATCGACAAATTCTCACACCACCGAGATGGTCTACAAACCCACGGCTATTACAAACTCATTGCAGGAACAAGATTCGTCAAAGACGTACGTGCCGACTCTGCGATCCGATAATTCGTCGTCAAACTCTTATGACGATGGTAACTCGAATGATTACATGCCCAAGGTCAAAGAGGCATATTATCCAAAATCGAAGAAGAGACGAGAGGAATATGTGCCGAAGAAGGTAAAAGCACCGTTAAAATCTGTTCAGCACCTCGATGATACGGTACTAGATGAATTTGGACCAGAATTTGATATGATCGACGAGATTTTGACGTCAACGTCCACGACTGCAGCAGAAGCGACGACGACGATGACGAACGAAAGTTCGGCGATTGCAGCTAATGAGGATTCCGATGATATTTACGGGGTCGAACCAAAGTTCTCTGATGATGAAGATGATGTACAGGAAGTATCGGAAGCTCCATCGACCAAAGAAATACAAACAACGATGGATAAGATCGATGATGAGGCTTTCGACGATGTCAAAGAGAATAAGAACAATGTAACCTCAAAAATCGAAGTTGACTGCAGCAGGAGCAAATCTCGCCGTACATCGTCACACAAGTCCGACAGCCTCGACGAAAAATCTAGCAATAGCGGAAGTAACAAAAGTAAAGAAAAACCACGGAGAAATTCTATCGTCGATCTAACTACGTCACCAAAGGAAAAGGACAAGAAAAAGTCGAGGCAGGAGTCTAGGAAACCTGAAACGAAGAAGGAGGATAGCGAGAATTGTAAAAAGGACCACAAGAGCAGCGGGAAGAATAACGAGAAGAGCAGCAAAGATAGTAAGGAGAAGAGCGATTGCAAAGATAAAAATAAATCTCACAGCTCAAGCACGAGAGATAAACATCGTTCCTCATCTTCCAATAAAGATAGAGATAAAAGTAAGGATAGTCATAGCAGCGACACGAAGAAGGAAAGCTCACGAAAGAGCAAAGAATCATCGAGGTCGTGTAAAGACAAAGTGCCTAGCTCGAAAAGTGACGACAGTAAATCTCGCAGAAAATCGAGACACGAAAAGTCCTCATCCAGTTCTTCGAGGTCAAAAAGTAACGACGGTAAGTCGGAAAATGCGAAGGATACAGAAAGGAAGAGTAGTTCTCGCTCGAGATCGCATAAGTCAAGCAGATCAACTGAGAAAAAGCCGCAGTTTCGAAAAGGATCCAGCAGCGAGACAAGCCTCCTTGAGCACGAAGACAATTCCGACAGTCCGTTCGAAAATAAGTTCATGAACGAGGAACTGATGGAAACTTCGGACTCGGATCACGATGTTGAGGAGGAGTGTTTGAAGATCTTTCAAGAATATGAGCCTTCGGATCATCCTAAGGGTGTGACCGTGAGAGAAGTATCCAAACCTGAAATCGAGGAACACGAGGACGTTGGACGAAAGCGCGTGGCTCATCCATCGGCAAACGAGTCAGTTGTGCGAGGTCGTGATCCCAGTGAACGACCGAAAAAGCAACCGAATCCACAACAACGATTGTACGATCGTTGGAGGGCTATGAAAGATGCCGCTGCGGAAAAAGCTGCAGCATGTGCTTCGAAACAGAAGATTGAAATTGAAAACACATCAAAGAAACAGGCGATCTCAAGTTCCCAAGAACCTAAAATTAAATCTGGGAACACAATGTCGAAGGCTGCGGCTGGAAATACTCAGGTCAATGGAAACGGTGAGAGTATCTTTATTATCTTTAACATTTTTTCACATCTGCTGTGACTCAACGCTCCCTTAATTCTCGCACAGGTAAACTCCGAATCGCTCACGTTCCATACGCCATGGCTCTAGCATTAAAGAAGAAAAAAGTCACGGAAACAGCAAAAGCGGCTATGGAGGCCAAAACCGCAGCACTCGAAGCGAAGACCGCTGCTCAAACATCCAAAGGATTGCGGGTAGCCCACATACCTCAAGTGGTAGGGATACAGTTCACCATTTAAAATATCTCTCGTCTCTTTTATGAGTCGTTAATCTTCCGACCTCGAGACTTAGCTTGAGCTATATTGATAAAGTAATCGCTTTCTTGGGTAACACGAACCGTCACTCGAGATAAAGTCCAACGTTACACCTGAGGCGCATGAATCTATCGTTCGATGCGAAACTTGGAAGATTGTTTATATTTTGACAATAAAACGCATTGGATATTATCATATCTCAAGTGATTTCCGTGTAACAGGAGATTAGATTCGCATGTTGTTAAATATCTTTTCTCTAATGGTTCTTAATTGCATTCTTTGGATCTGAAACGACGTTACATCTTTCGTATCCACAGGTACCTCAGCTCGTTGCACCAGAGCCGCTTCCAGTAACAACGCAGAAGTTTCCTCTGACTGTAAGACAGTATTACGTTAACTTGATGCACGTAATTTGCGTTCAAATCTACACGAACAACGAGGATGCCGGTCAACGGGCACTAAGAGAAGAGCTTGCCTGTCACGATCGTTGTAAAGCTTTAGCAGTGTACAAAAATTCGTGCATGCTCGCGACGCATAGGTTGCGAAAAGAGGTGGAACAAGGGACAAATGTAGACGACTCGTTGCCATCGGCCAGTGGCATCGTATCTCATAACGCTGTGCTTGCTGGTAAATCCAAGGGTTCTTGGAGTGTCGAAAAAACAAAGAAATTGGTAATGGATTATCGCGGCACTGCACTTTATGAGAGACTGAAGAAGTGGATTGCAAGTGAGCAACAACTGAGAGATAATGGATTCCCGAGATCTCATCCGGACGGACCGAAGGTGAGGTGCTTTATCGTGGCGATTATTATCATTTAACGTTGCATAGTTGTAGGAGTTATAGCTAGTCACTAATCTTGTGTTTATCTTGATTAAGGGGCGTGCTAAAGTTTACTCTCCAACCACGAGGTATCAATCAATTATCTCGAAAGTGCCTAACGAGAGATATTGTTGTCGGTGCAACAAGCCTTACATGGTGAACAGGCACGGAATGCCTGTGGTGCAGCAAAATTGCATCTATCACTGGGGAAGAAAGTTCACATTTAGGGGTGAATCGAAGTACACGTGCTGTCAGCAATACGGTTTTGCATCGGGATGCGCCGATGGAAAAAATCACGTTTGGGAACACGTCGATTATGAAAATCTTCGAGGTTATGTCAAAACTTTGCCGAAAGGTAAGAATTCGGCGGAAAAGCAGAAGCTAATTCTGAGACTTTATTATTTATAATAAACAACTCATTATTTGGGTTACAGATGTTCCTGCAGAAGAACAAGGGGTCTTCGCTCTCGACTGTGAAATGTCTTACACCACTCAGGGTCTCGAATTAACGAGAGTAACAGTAATAAACGATGATTGCAATACGATTTACGAGACACTCGTTATGCCGGAAAACCCAATACTCGATTATAATACTAGGTAAGTTACACAGCCTGTATAAATATTGTTTTCTTTACTTAACTGATCTATCATATCTACGATGCACAGATTTTCGGGCATTACGGAGGAGAATATGGTAGGCGTGAAGACGACTCTTCTCGATGTTCAAGCGACCCTGTTGACAATGTTCTCCGAACACACAATATTAATTGGCCACAGTTTAGAAAGTGATTTCAAAGCATTGAAGCTCATCCATGATACGGTGGTTGATACGAGTATGATGTTTCCCCACAAGAATGGTCCTCCGCATAAGCGAGCATTGCGAAATTTGTGCTCAGAATATCTTCGCAAGATTATACAGAACGAGGGTGAGTTTTTGATTTTGATGACTATGATTAATTCCATTGTGTAGACAAAAGTGCTGCTTGCAGATGTCCGCCATGCCCACTGAGTCTAATGTGAGGTGCATTATTTCTGTTCACAGTCGGAGGTCACGACAGCACCGAAGATGCAGTTGCTTGCATGGATCTCATCCATTGGAAAGTCAAGGAAGAGGCGAAACTTCAGTGAATCCACAGAGAGAAAGAGCGAGAGATGAATAATTATAATCTAAGAACGAAAAATCCTTGAAACGGCAGTGAGCATATTCCATTTCATAATTCTTATCTTCTCCTTCATCCCTCATGAGTTGAGCCATTCATCCAATCGGTTTTCATTCAGAATTAATTTCGAGATAATGAATATTCATTCATCGATATTTATTCCGATGAAAACAAACCTAAATCATCCTAATCCTCACCTTAACCTAAATCACCTACAAAATCATAAAACTGCCGCTTTACCTCATTTTCGTTTCCATTCCGTTTCATTTAGTTCAGTTCCGGTTTATCCCATCGCCGGTTCCCGCCCATTTCCTGCAGCTTCCATGCATTTTCCGCCCGCGTCACTTCAGTTTCCTTGACATCTTCGTACATAGGAGAAGATTCGTAAAGACCCAGTAATTTGTAATGGATAAAAAGTTCTGCAACTTTATGCTCTTCCTTGTCGTATCAAAACTCATCGAGAATCATCGCAGGTACTATTCGCATTATTGTACTGCCGCATGTATCATAGACTTTCTTGTATAAATGTGTAATATACAGCGATTATACACATTATATATATATATACAAAAACAAAGTATATATATATATAAATATATCTATACCATACATCGTCACACAAACGTTCCGCAGGATGTGTTCGAGTTTTTTCTGCTCGATTAGGTTACGAGCATCGACGATGAAGTTCTTCTCTCATTTATCGCATAAGTAATAATCATCGAGACACGAATAAGCAACGTCGTAGGCATATTCGCAGTTAGGAAAAGAGGCAAAGTGGATGAAAGTCGAACGATCGACACAATCGCAAAAAAAGTACGACAAAATAAACAGTGGTACGTCGTTATTCCTCTTCCGATACTTCGATTAATATTTTTGTACTTCGTTACCTATTTATATTTTGAACCATTAAAATTACGACATAATTTAATGCTTTTGAGGATTGTCAATGTAACCCGTTACTCGCAGGTCTTTCAGAATATCGTCGTGAGGAAAGATGGAGGACTTGTTGCAATAAGATTAAAACGATGAGACGTTGGTTCTGTACAGTGATTGTTGCTCCTTATCTTTTTCTCTTTATTATGTACACGTGATTACAAAAGTTCATCGATTCTCCTGGACATCTCTTCGCAGGCTTCTTTTTTCTCGTGTGACTCACGTGTGTGTCTCTTTGTCCGGCACCACTTTCATCAGGCCTGGTATTTCTTTTGAATGATTAACAACAAAATATCGGTATTCTATAATGGATGTTGTTCTGATAACAGGTTTTTTGTTAATTTTTCGTTGTCTAATCTGTTCTTAGGTTTTTCCTCACTGAAAACGATGTCGGGCCTTGATCTTGAACGATGCACCTTCAACGAGTTTGGCGCTAAATCATGTCAACCTATTGCAAGGTTATTCGCTCATCTAATTGTCACACACCCGGCTCTTGGAATATTCCACAGTTCGACGACGAACAATTTTTACCTATCTACAATTGAAAAAATATCGTACATTCCAACAGGGGAATAAACTTTTCCCCGCAAATGGGAGACTGTAAAAAATATCATCATTTTTCTTTTCATTCGTGAAATTATGCGTTTGCTTGTTCAATTACAAAAAGAAGAAACAGCTACTGTATCTCGTTTCCTCTGGCTAGCTAATCATAGTTAGGTAACGTTAAATGTATTGTCTTTGAAACATCCGATGAAAGTCTATGACACCGCAAGGTGATGGAGCGATTGTGAATTTTGTGAAAAGCCTTTTGCAATAATCTCTCGAGACTTCGTCCTGAATCGATCGGATGTAAAACGAGAAATAAGATTTTGTCTCTTTCAATTCATTAACTTGAAACAAAAATGCCATTTGAGAAGCGTCATTCGATTCGCACGAACAAAAAGCGTCTCTTCAATGAATTATCGAAATGTACATCGACTTTTGTATATTATACAAAATGACAAAACAATATTATTCACTTTGGAGTTTATTCGGCCATATGCCCCACTTTTCGTTTAAATATATATATATATATATATATATATATATATATATATATATATATATATATTCGTTTTGTTTTTTGTTATTCATGAGTTTTCTTTTTAATACTGACACCGTCATTTTATAATCATGTCAATCGAGAGACTAAATATTAGTCCTCGAGTGTGATCGAATCGGTGGTATTTATATAATATGTACATTTCGATATAACAACCTCCTTTACAAAAGATATAGTTTCTATACATTGGCAGCCGAATCGCATTAATCTCTTCCAGTGACTCATTACAAGTTTTTATGGCCAAGAGATCTTTCTCTTGTTTCTCGGATAGAAAAATAACAAAGTGCACTCGAAAGTTGCACTCGAAACAAATATTTTCACGTATACTGCAACTCTTGTATCGATGGAAAACTATCCTCTTGTGAGTATTTTTCAATCCGTCTGTACTCCCGGAGTCTCGATTAGTGCATTTGTCTTTGAATTAATTTACGGCAGCGAGCGATTCAAAGAGTGTGTTAAAAAAAATTCATTGTATACCGCAAAATATAAACCCGGATGGGAGCAAAATTTCATTTCCATTTGATTTTGCGCCTCGCAGGATTAGAAATGCATTTTTACATTTTGAATTAAGAAGTAAAAAACAATTGCGTTAAACCATGTCTCAAAAGTTGATCAATGCATTAAGCGCAATAATGAAACGACGACCGATTGAATTTTGAATGATCCGAACAATGGAATTTGATCACATTCGTACAAAAGGAAAACATAAACAATTGCTTCTTTATCTATCGTTTTGAGAACGGTATATGGCGAGCGGTGTCTTTTCATCCTAGAACATTTAAAAAATAGTTTTTCTTTTCCTTTCACGGTGGGGAGACATTACTCTCTGTTCTCTACAAAACAAAACTCTATCTACAATTATTACGTCGTGTGTACCAAGGCAACTATTCGAAGACACATATTCGTTCTGGGGAGATTTGTTTGTTTGTGTTTTTTTTACCTATGACTTTAATGTTTTGCTCTGTTTCAGACACGTCGTTAGAAAGACCCGGCGAACCTTTGGATCTGAGAAGTTCTCCATGGGCTCGGACCCCGTCGATCGAGAACTTCAATTGCAGGAAGCCACACATCGGTCCATTGGCTACCAGCCAACCGTAGAGACTCCCCTCGTCGGTCCACCTCGAAGAATTTTCAATGTTCTTCTTCCATCTCTTCCACAAGAAAACGAGCCATCTTCCTAAGGCTTTATCGGATCGTCGTAGTCCTGATCACCGACGAGGTAAAGAAATTGGAAAGCTATAGCCAGCAAGCTGATACCAAGAAGATCGCCCATCGCCGTGAGATAAGGAATTGCTGAATTGTCTGGATCTATTTTGCGCTTCCACATCCAGTGTATCATTATGTAGGCGATGTAAAGCAACGCTGCAACCTGAAGCATCGCGGCACAGAGGTAGACGAATACGAAGAGCGGTGTCAGCGCTGTGTCACCGTCTTTCATATATTTTATCATGTAGATGAATATTATGTGACCCGGTATGACCATCGCCATCAAGACTCTAGTCGTTCTCGCGTGAAGACCTGTTCGATAAGAATAAAACATTGGATTTATGTATTTGCAGATTTCTACATGGTTGTTCAATGCTCGTTGAAGGAAGCAAAGTATGGAAAAATAGAGAACTGACCTTTTCCAAAGAAACTGGCGATCGGCGTGATGAAGATTACAGGATGTGTGTGCCCCGGAGGTATGAGCAGAGTTCCAAGATCAGCTTGTTTGTGCAGCGCTGTAGAAATTCTACTGGCTTGGACAGCGACAAGATTGCCACCAACTCCGTTGATTACCGGTTGGAAAACAGTGAGATTTTCAAAGCGCGATACCATAAATTCGAGGATCAAACCTCCGCAGCTGCTTATCAGCATTGCAACCATTACCGGTGTCCAACCAGAATAAAGTACGTCATTCGTGTATTTGTTTTTTTTAGCGATCCAGACCCAAAGGGGCGTTACGAGAATGTAACACGATATTATGAGAGGCGCAAGCCAGTCTTGCTTATCGATCGACTCGTACAATATCGTCGAGATCCAAGACAGAAGGGCCAATGACGTTATATCACCGAGACTCGCGGCAATCGGAGTCGCGACGTTGTCAGGATTGATGTTGCAGTGACGTGAAAATACTATCACACCGGCTGTTATTAGACCCAGTACGAAGGACGCCAGTGACGCCGTCACCAAACTACTGGCGCACAATAGGTAAGTGTGATCCAACGAGACTGTTCCATTTCTCAAACCTCCCATTACTATGGCCACGACCGAGCCGAGAAAACCCACGACTATCGCTTGACACTGTCGGTGGAAAAAAACAAAGCAAAATGAAAAGTAAATTAAAACGCGAGCTTGAATTTCCAAGCAGATGCAAGTAACAATTTGAAATTACATCGGTAGAAGGAAGAGAGATGGGCAAGGTCGAAGGAAAAAGAAAAATTAAATGTCGCTAATCGTTTTGTATCAATTGTAGGAAGTATCTCGGTAGCGGAAGTGGACTAGAGAAAGAGAGAGAGCAAGCAAGTGGGCAGAGACTGAACTCGTCTTGAGAATTGTTTCAAGGCCATTTTCTTCTTCATCTCGCTGTGTATCTTCTCTATCTCTATTCGCGTCATCGTCGATTAAAATTAGTCAACTGCGACCTTTTATCGTGTAATCATTGCGTCATACAATTTTATAAATTACGACCGCGAATCTTTAAAGTTTCCACTTTCATTGTCTCCATCAATGTACATGCAATACCGACAAAGCTTCGCGTTTCTTGATATTAATTTTCTTAAATTTTCAGAGAATTATCGAACGCTTGTAAAACGTCGTGTTTCAACGATCGACCAAACACAGAAGATATTAAACACGTGTAAGGTCGCAGCTCGAATGTCAGACACGCGAAAGGGAGATAGAGCGAGTCAACGAGAATGAAGCGACGAAGTGAATAAAAGATATTGAAATCATTCGTGGCGCCGAATGATAAGAAAATTGAAATTTCGTCGCGTCGGGTGTCGCCGAACACACAAACCGACAGATGTTAATAACTGCGGAAAGCTTTTTGCGGAGGAAGATAATTATCTGTGCAAGAGAATGAGTCAGGCTAGATTGATAAGGAAGACTGTTGGAAATTGTCAGGGGCGAATTGCGGACTCGTTAGAAATTTCCGAACGAACGATAAGTACCTGTATGAGAACTAAATTTCCGACTATCATGGACCACTGTTGTTTGGGAGCGTCCATATGGCCAAGATTCGCCTGGGTCGATAGTCTCGAGGCCAAGGTCATCTCCAAGTTGCCCTTGAGTCCTAGTAGAGCCGGTACGAGAATCATGAGCTCGTTCACTTTCTCGAATACGACCCAGTGCTGAAATCAATTTTGTTCATCCCTAACTTTTATTAAAAAGACAATCGTGCAATCTAGAGATCTCTTTCATTTTCATACAACTCGCTCGATTGACTTTGGTGAATTTCGTTTAAAATTTCATTACGTATCAGAGAGTTAATTCAGGACTTGTAAATTTGGTCAATTGTTCATACGAGGGGAGCAAAGAGACTCACTTGAACGTCGTCGAGAACTAGGCCAGCGCCAACCATGCCGAGTCCGGCAACGAGAAACGGTATAAAGACCTGAATCGTAATAGCTAAATAGGACTCGACCCGTTCCTCCTCGCCACCACCGCAGAGCTTGCTCTCGGCAACGAGATCGGGCAAACGTCCACCGTCCGCATTCTCGTCCAGGATCGTCACCTCGAGGCAATCGTCCGGACCGGGACCCGACAATGTCGAGGTCAACGGGGTTGCAGCCGTTCCCGTCTCTGATACGGTGCGCGAACGGCCACCGGTCGGTGTCATCCTGTACGAGTTTCTCCGCTTGCTGCTCTGCAGCAAAGCTTCCTTACATGGCCCACTGTAAAATCAATCAAACATTACATTCATTAGTCGTTTGCGAGAAACCTTGAATTTTCAATGTTGTCTAACAATTCTTCATAGTCCTAGTTAACCGAGTGAAACATTGTCCTAATTGATACTTAGCGATTAAATCAACGGGAGATCGTTTAATTAAAATCGAGATAGAAACAAGACCCGCGAGATAATTGTATCCCATCAATATTGTCTAAACTTTCAAAAATACTAATTCTCTTTTTTTCTCTATTATTTACAGAAACGTACTTCTCGAACTTGACACCGCACGTCGGCTGTTCCTTCTGTACAGATACTTTGGCACTGTTATCCAAAAGATGCTGATGGCTCTTGTGACCCTCGAACATCTTACGATCATACTGGAAGCTCGGTGCGTCTCGTCACCGACAATTTATAGCATATTTGTCGTCGACGAGCTATCCTTTTTTCCTTCGATTTTACGATAAACGCCAGAAGGGAGAACGATAACGAGAACGCGCGTCGACGAAGCGCCTCCTATACGTCAACAGCAACGTTGTATTTGCTAATTCGCGAGAAAGGTGGAAATGCGATTGCGTAAGCCCAATGAGTACACGGGAAATTTTAAGAGGGTATAACGATATCGTTTGCCTACTACAGACTTTGTGTTCCACGAACAAGAGAACTATGTATTTCCACTAGTTGTATAGAGCTATTGAAAATCCTTGCGTATATACCGCTCGATCGAACAATAGCGATGCTCGAACAAATTTGTCCAGCGTGTAAAGCTTTCGCACTCTCATTCTACTTTGATCTCGTATTTCCCTGCCGCGCGTGTCACGTTCCACTGACCGTGAAGTTCGGCACGTGGTTGCACGACTCGTTGCAATCGCTCGATCAATGTCTACTTACTCCCTAGTGGCCGATATTATACCAAGTAGTATCGAATTTACTACAATGCCCATGCGTTTATCGAATCGATCGTTCCCGATGCGCAGACTTTTGTGTCGCAATCTAATTACCAATGATTGTACGAATGGAAAATGTTACGACGTTATAATGAAATCCTGTTAATTGAATTATATTGTCTTAGGTCATAATCTTAGGTAACGCGAAAGTCTTCTCTCAATGATTAATTGTTAATGGATCAATCGTTAATCCTTTACCCTGTCGCGTAGCAATTTCCGGGTAAAAGATTGTAGAATTGCGAAAGAATAATATTTCTCACGACTGTTACGAACCTCGCGTTACTTCTCAATGTTCTTCCACGTTGATTCTTCGTTCCCTCTCCCTTTGGGAAAATTCGTAGCACTTGGATAGATGCGACGCGATATTTATCCGAGTTTAATTTGATAACTTGTAAATTCGTACGCGGCCCCCGCGATTCCTCCCTCGGTTGGGTAAATCCTTTGGTGTCTCGCCGTTAGAGCGAGAATTATTTTATTGCGAGCCAATGGCCAGCATCGATGTTGGATCTCCGGAGGCCACGTGCGAGGCCGTCTCATTATGCGGTTACATCGCGACTGAACGACGAGAACCGGAATCGGTTTTCTCGCGTCTCCTCGTCGTGTAGAATAAAATCCACCCCCACTCGCCCAGACGAGTAAAAGCATAAGAGAAATATCTACCGTGTTGGGTGTATATTGCGTGCAACCCCCGTTCGTCGGCAATTCGCAGGCGCGAGCTTATCGATCTCGACGTGACGGTTCGGTTTTTTGCCACCGGGGAATATAGAAAGCACATGTTTTAAAGCTTCGCATGTGTGTATACACACTTTGTCACATAAAATTGGGATCTCTCGGGTTAGAGCTAAATGCATGTTTGAGAAAGAACAATTTTCTTTACTCTAATTTGTAAGGCCTTTAATTCTATGCAACGTAGAATATGAGTTTAACACGAAAGCGATGATGAAATAATGTTCTAATTTCCCTCAGGATTCCTCGAAGATAATATTAATTCTGTACGTCATTGCTTTTTCCAGATACCGAAGAATCCGAGGATTTCCAAGAATAAACATTGATGACAAATGGCGAAGAAATGGAAGATGAGCTTGGATTAAATACAATGTGATCCACGCAAGAAAACTTACAAGTAGCTTGTCGCTTCAGTCTGGAAAGTGTCTTATGATACATAATGGATCGTCCACTCTTCAAATGCAGCTTTCAGTATTTCACGAGAAACATCTTTCGTGGTACTCTGACCTTCTGTAACGTCGAACTGGATCGCGTGACATTTGGTCGTTGCAATTGGACGGCTCGTTCCGGAATTTTTTATGGTGTCGTACCGCAGTTTGGTATCGAATTGCGCGATGCGACTATGACGTACTTGCACAATATTGCATTTTATTGCAACGAGTGCCTCCTACGTACAAGATCCCAATCCGTCGCACATATTTTATGCTCGAGCGTATACGCTACTCAGCGAAATTTATGCGTCAGTGCAAAAACATTGAAAAGCGTCGCTAATTAAATTGTCTACATTGCCCTCTCGCGCCCAACAACGAGCCAACGTCTTCGAGCATAAAAAATACCTAAATGCTCGCTTCCGCTTGACAATTTCTTACTTCCTGTTTTAAACGTTTGCTACGTTGCCCACGAACGCTCTAAGCCTAGTAGAATTTTGACTAATGACAATTTCCAAGTGACACTAAGAAAACGTTGAGATAGAAATTGTAATTGTTTTTTGCCACGATTCGAGTAGTTTGTCAATGATCGAATTTGTTCAATTCGACGGAACTACATCGATAGGTCACTGGATTGTGTGACCCAGATCAGAACGAATCCTTGTACGCGATTGAGAGTCATACAACAATCAAACGCATAATATTAAAATCATAGGGACCGACGAGCGCGAATATACGAACACGTTGAACCGTGTACATGGTCCATACGCGATGGTAGTAATGCCAAGAGACGTATAAGCGTTTGTAATATTAAGCTCAGTGTGTCGGTGGTGCTGGTGACGACGGCGGCTCCGGGGCAATTTGTATTCTGGTAACTTCTGGACTAGGTCACATCTATGGAGGCCCACTTTTCTGATTACACGTCGGTTAAACGTTTGCATCTCGCTCCTATCTACGTCTGTGCCTCAGAACACGGGTAAAGCCTGACACGTCGTCACGTTTCAGTACGGGAGATCCGAATTAAGCTTCGCGGGAGAGAAGGAAACGAAACGAAAAAAAAATGTAACGCAACGGTTTCACTTTCATGCATAAAACTCTCGTCGTTTAGCTTGACTCAGAATTTTGTCAACGACAATTGTTTCACGAGGGCAAACAGGGGTAAACGACGAGGAAAACAAAGTCTTCCAGAGAAAGATATTTTAGGGGCAAACTAATTTTCAAAAACAATTTTGTATGGCGTTGTTCTCTTTTTGTAAACAATCATTTTTTGTAAACTCGTGTCAGAAACAAACGGAGCTCACCCTCTAATTAGTAACACATGTCTTCCTGTCGCGTAGACGGAGTTGCAATCGCATCGTTAACTCGAGGAATTGAGTGTTGCCGTTTGTTCTTACACGAGTAATCGAATCCTCGTGTCTCCCGGTCGCGTAAATGTTTAGACGAACATTCCATGCGTGTATAATAAATTGTCTTCTGATTATTATAATCTCAACGATAGAAGAAGAAGACAATGAGAACCAAGGAATGGAAATTACTGACCGGACTTAACGACGAGCAAATCCAACTGAGAACGCGGAGATGCAACGAGCAAAAAAGTCGTCACGATCGTTTTCGTCAGCGACGAAGGCACGACAACCGAGTCGTTGCCAACATATGCCCCTTGTCGTAGCACGTGGTCGTGGCCTCACCGGCATTGCTGACTTATATATAAAAATGCGTTTAGAACCGAGAAAGAGGGAGTTGAATAGCAACTACCTATTGTGCAATTGAAAATTGTTTATTTTTAGTCTGGGCAAGTTCGAGCTTTACACACAGACGTCTATCGCCACAAAATTGTATTCTTGGACACTTTTATTTTATAATTAACTACTCGTACACATTTGTGAAACTTCAAATTTTTCGTAAATGATTGCAAGTGCGATTAATAATAGTAATTAGATTAATGTGACGATTGGAATGAATTTAATTGTTTTTTTTTTTCTTCTTTTTATTAGGTTCGATGCCTCGCAAGGAAAATAATCCTCGGACACGCAAATCTGAAATCTGGAAGCCGTACGATGAAATTAGGTGCGCACAAACTAAAGGAGAGTGTCAACTCGCGACATTGCCGTTGGTGAACTTGACCCTTGTCAGAAGGCTCTCCGAGAGAACTCAGCGTTCGCTTAACTTTGACATTGAAATACATTCGCGGAATATATCTATACGCGTTAGGAAATGAAATTGTGTAACTAAAAGGCGAGCGTGTTATATTCCGCGTTTATTCAAATTTCCTACAATTTTCTCGGTGAATGTAGTTCGAGCGATTGTAACGAGGGCGTAGACACGAGTACGACATTGAGTTTGTTACGAGGAACGTTAAGCAGGCCCCGGGCCTTGTATTTTTTTTTATATCAATTTCTTTCCTCAATCTCGTCGCAAGATTCGTCACACAATAACGATGATAATGTAATTTTATGACGATGTCATCAACCAAGATACGTTCGTACAATGTGTAATTTTATATCAGAGCGTATTTCGTAGCTTCTTATCTTACTTTTCACGGTCTCGCTAATCACGACCATGAGGAAACTCCTTTGCATTTCAAACGTCTGTAACGTTTCCGGGAATTTCGTCTCGTGACTCGCCCTCGGAAAATTGGTCTACCGATTTTCTCGAATCTACGTCTCTCCTCGTTACGTTATATAGTTTTATATAAAATCGTCCATTCTTCAAAATTACCACACGTTCCAATAACTTGTAAAAAAATGTTCTGGAAATTATTTCACATTTTTGCGTTCAAGAAAAGTGGACCATGGGTTTTCTTTGTTTTATATAGAAATCATTGTATCATAGATATATCTCCGCTACGTGGCCGATGCGCTCTTGGTCCCTGCGATACGTACTACTGATTACTTAAATGCATAATATGCGATTCGAACTCTCGTGACGATACACGCGGTGTGCTGTACGAGGAACAGACAAGTGCGAGTACCGAGCGAGTAACGGTGCGTTACACCGAACTCCATCGTAGCGTTTAGGCTTAGAGACGTATCGTACATATGTACATACGTGTAACGTCGCTCGTATCGTTGTATGTAGGACTGATCTAATTGACATTGCTACTGTGTTCAGGGCCGTTCGCTCCAGGAGAGTTTAGAACTGATAGCGCATCGTTGTAACGTAATCCCAGCACACGTGCAACTCCCGCGAAGCTTTCGTTATATGTTCACCAGAATTCCGTTGCTTCGACGTGCAAAAGGAACAAAAAATCTTATCTCTAGAATACGTGAACCTTTTTTAAATCTGGTAATAAGAAAAAATAATTCATAAAATGATAAGAAAAAATATTAATGAAGAATCGAAAGAACTTTATACTGGCGAGTTTCAATTTTTATAGAGCTTGAGAGTTTCTATTGGAAAGATTTTGAATGGGACGTTAGGTTTGAGTCAGGGAGAATAAATATATTACTTAAATTTGTAATTGTTCATGATGTAAAGAGAAAATATTACTGACCGTAGAGATCTTAGAGACGTACTGGTGACGCGGGAATACATTCGAGCCTCGTCCCCTAATCGCTGAAGATTATCCATTTCTTTTTGTTTAAATTTCTCTTCGTTATCACGTTTATTTACTGTCTCTATTTCATTTAAGTAAGTTCAAGAAATCAATTTTACGTGGCGTTTTGTTAAATAGAGATCAATTAAAAACGGTCCAAAAATGCGTCTGACTCAGCACGACCTGTACTACTTGCATATCTCGGTTGCAGCGTCGATTCTCTCGTTCAAACACATTCGCGCACGATTCTTATATCGAAAACTATTTTAAAAAATCTCATGCCTTCTCGGCTAATGATTCGTCTTGATTGCGTAGTTCACGTGTGTCGCGTACAAAAACTTAAAAGCGACTGATAACGAACCTTACGTTAATTCTTTTCTCATTAAATCAATACGACGCGACGAAACATTTTAATGTTAGATATGGAATAACGAGAGTATCAGACTATTTGAGGAATGAGATAGACGACTTCGTGTAATTTCGCTCCACAAACATGATCTGCGTGCGTATTAGCGGGAGCCTCGTATGAATATTTTATAAAATAAAAGTGTCGAAACACTTTTTCGACACTTCACGTTCTCGCGATCCAGCTCGTTAACAAAAGTTTTGCATTCTACGCGAACAGCCTGATATTTCTGTTCAACTTCGCGCTCACCGGAAACAAAAGGTAGAAGACAAAAGTACCGAAGGAACCTTGAAGTCGACAATTGAGAAAACAAAAAAAAACAGAACATGATTTTATTATTCTTTCGATATTTCATTGCTCGAGAAACCATTATTTTCTTGTCTTAATCACGGATAGCTCTTTGCATAATTGAGCAATAAATTATGAATGCAGGTCTTGATATTATATCCAGAGTAGATTGCGCGAGATGTACTTGAGCCTATAGACGCGTATGTACAAGACCACGTTATACCGTAAGATATTTTATCGATCAATTTTGTATATATAATTCGACTAGTAGCTACGGACAATCGTGAACACGTGCCCATCGGTGTACGTTTATCAAGGTACAAACTACACATCGTAGGATAATTCTCGTGACGTTATAGCAACGTTTAGATTCAATTTTTTAAACCACTTAAGACTAAATATATCTTGCGCGGTATATAATAGCTCGGTAAATATCACGGGTAGTATTACAAGAATTTCATCAAAGTTTACACAAATGTTGAGCATTCGGGGAAACGAAGCACGCAAACTAAAATCATACGTTTTTATTCCAATGTAACTACTTTTGCGTCGATGGGATCGAAGTATGATCGATTGATATGATCGATTGCATCTGGATTTAAAAATTGAGTGTAATCTTGTCACTACAATTTAAGTTAATAGTCGTCTAAGTTTGTAAATTTCACTCTTTGTTAACCGAAGGGAATAATGTTGA